>JAQFXW010000344.1:0-19904 GCA_034693945.1 Dendrobaena attemsi | reverse complement strand
TTATTGTTAACTCTGCCAGATAAATAATTTATTAAGTGTAATTAATATCGTTTCTATATCTTAGTTAACCGCTGTCATAAGACTATAATTTTGTTATAGCCTAGCAATGGTCAGGGGCTTCTATCCTTATGCCAAGCTGGCGCACTTGCGCCCAGTGGAAACATTTTGCCTAAAATAGGTGGAAATCACAAATAGAGGGGATACAATTTTGCCTGAAATGGGGGGGAAGGAAGTTTTAAGACCTGTTGCTATAAGAGGAAAGAAGCCCCTGGCAATGGTGAATCAGTTGTTAAAGTTAATCTTCAGTAAGCAAACTGCTAACCACAATATTATTGTCACCAAGATTTGCAAATGGACCAATCTGCTAAAGCAATGATTTGACCACGGATTCGAGGTTCAATGAGAAGTAACCTGTGTTTATGTTAGCAGGCTGCTCAATTAACACACGCTCATCTCGGATTCTTTCCAAAAGGATTGTCTTTATTCGTTATCATTATTATTCTTACGCCTATGACATTCGGATTTCTTAATTTGTGATAGGCTATAATTGATAATTATAACACACGTTCGTTGTTATTAATCTGGTAGGCCTAGGCCTCCTATGTTGAAAATGTTAGGCATGCGTTCGTTGTTCGTTCGTTGTTATAGACCAGATTGATTGTTATAATCCACCTTAATTGTTCTTTAATTTGTTCTATTGAAACACTATAGTTACTCTAACATTATAGTAGGTCTATTATCTTAACATTTAGTATTCTTCATTATGTTTTAGTCGTTCTCAGTTTGTTACATTAAGAATGTGTGTCAGCGTTCGTTGTTCTTGATTTGCAATTAAGATGATAGCCCAATGAAGGTAAACGTTTTTTAACCTCCGCTGTTTTGAATCTTTTATCAATGTTAGTTAACTCAGTATGTTTTTAATGTATTAGACTTTGAAAATGGTATTCTTAAATTGTTAAATTGAAAATTGTAACTTTAATTAGTAATTCTTAATTTGCTTTATTGAACGTGGTACTAAAAAAACAACCATACAATTATTGGTATCATCATTTTCGTATCATCAATATCGCTATATATTTAGTTTAAACTTTTGCAATCAATAATAAGCTTAATAACGTATCATGACAAGTTATATGCCTACTCACAACTCTGGACCTGATGACGTTGATCCCTATAGGGCCTAGCCTATAATTGGAAATTCGAACTGTATTATTTTTACTAGCCTCTCTTTTAGCTGAAATGAATCATTCATTCATCACGACTGTCATTGTTCCAATGTTATTACAACCAGGGTAATAATAGGCATAGCTGATATCTCGAATTGCCAGGATAATAATAGGCATAGCTGATATCTCGAATTGCCAGGATAATAATAGGCATAGCTGATATTTCGAATTGCCATATATGATAGGCCTAATGGGTTTTAGCCTAGGCCTATTTGAGAAGACTCTCTCGTATGCGGGACTCGGCATGTACGTGTTTCTTAAATTACATACACAAAAATACCAATGCCTAAACTTTAATAGAACTTCTTTAAAAAATATTTAAAATGACTACGCTATAATGATGACGAGGCAAAAATGTTGGTCAACTGTTACTCTTAAAAGAACATTATGGTGTCTCCGATGCTCCGTTCATATTGATTCACATTATTTTGGATATAGACCCTAAACCTAAACTAATCTATTTTTGTTAGTGAAATACATGTACATAGAGCTCATCTGACCAATCATTTGAAATTGCAAACCACCAACCACAGGTCTACAATTATTCCATTGCGGAATCTACTTTCTCACAACCAGCCGAATAATACATGTAGTATTGCTTTATTCCGATTTCTCAGAGAAATCATTAGACCCCTACCTCGCTTAAGTATTAGGCCTAATTGAAATTGATAGCACAAATAATATAGGCCTATTATTATGCTTAGACCGTTCGAATTAGTCGCTTGAAGTCTATTGTGGGGCGTAGTAGTGTAGTGGTGAAGGTCGCCGCTTTGCAACCGAAGAGTTCCAGAATTGAATTCCACCCACAGCGTGAGGACCTTTAGCAAGTCCTTCACTCACAATTGTTCAAGCGCTTCGGCGTGTAAAACTTCGACACACCTTCTGGCCGTAGTCGGGACCGCCTCTGAATAGTAGTGGACTGTAAGAGGCGGTATAGAAATACACACATAGGCTACATACATATTATGGGCCTACACGCTTAGGCCTGCATCAATGAACATCACACACTAAAACATTTTCAAAATTTAAAACATGAATCCAAAACAGAATTATTTTCCTTACTGCTACATAGTTATTATAATCACTCAGTTACAATGATAGTATGAGTTTTGAGCTTGTTTATCCGAATCTGGCAAACTGTAATTTGAGTTGGGCTTTTACCTAATTATCTCTCGATCAACTGGAGAACAAATGCAATACTTCAGGAAAGAGAGCCGCACGTGGAAGTGTCTAGTGACGAAGCTTCGACCTATCTGCCTTACTTTTCTCTAATGAACCTCATTTCCTATTAGAATTCTCAGGTGACATTGTCAATTCTCCGCCAAAGCCAATAGATGGGCGTGTATAAGAGCAACAGGCTGTGGAATCATTGTTCTTGTAAACACGCAACAGGTGTAGCATCATAGGTGAACAGCAGGCCTACGCGTCTTGGGATCAGCTCTGTGATGTGCCGATATAAGCAATCACTGCTCATTTAAAGCTCAATAGTCGGAGCATATTCTACGTATTACGCAGATTCTGTAGATCGAATCACAAGTCCTATAAAGTTTGTTTGGGTACCCGTTCACCTAGTCATTAACATCTGTAGTCTTGCGGTTACGAACAAAACACTTTATTTTAAAATAATATTGCAAGCGTGGAGAATTATTTCAGCTCGTTTAAAGTAGCTTAAAATTGCACAAGAAGATTAAACAATTTTACAACGCATAGGTATACGAACATCATTCTAGCTTTCGCAGCTTGTATTTTGTGTGTTTGTGAGGTGAGGGAACGCTGTCTCAAGGCAATGAATGCAACTGCAGCCGATGTTGTGGACGCGATGAATCAAACTACAACAGGCGTCTCTGTTGCTACGAGTGATTTATTTACGAACGATTGGAATAACAATCAATCAGATTCATTCAATACCACAACGGACGAAACCTCATACGCGCCGAGTTCAGCTGCAGTAATTCCAAATCGTGCAGCTTTGATTCTGCAATATTATGAAAGCGAAAAGAACAAACTCCAAGGAGTGGCCCCTCTGTGTCTGCTCATACTCGTAACCATCTCCTTCAACTTGACGATCATTGTCGTTATTGCGTTGGAGAAGCGTCTTCACAAACCAGCGAACGCCTACATCGTTGCCTTGGCTTGTAATGACGTGCTGAACGGATGCGTGCCAATGGTTGGACTTCTCCAAGACACCGCGCTGCGCGAGTGGCATTTCAACATTGTCTATTGTTATCTGGTGGCGCTCTTTGACCAAGTAACTACGCTGTTAATTCCGAGTTTCATATGTCTGATGGCTTTCGACCGTTACACGGCAATCTTGCATCCGCTTCAGTATACCAGACCAAACAGAAAGATAACGATTTCAATACAAATCGGTTTGGCATATTCGTTATCTATCCTGATCTGGATTCTACCTATAACTCTGTTCACAGATATTATTACCGGAATAAGATATAGCTACTGCTATGTCTATTATGTTCCGAGTCCATTCGATATTCCACAGGTGCTATTGAACTATTTTCTACCATTTACAACAGCCATCTATTTCTATGGTCGATGTATATGGGGCTTATGGTCGCAGTATTACAAAGTAAAGCCCCTTTTAGTTGATGGAGCTGACAAGAGGAAGAACAGACCAGCAACTGGAAACAGGGTCTCAGTCTTGACGACCAATCAGTCGAAAGATGAGAGTGGTGCTGCAACAGGAACAGAGATAACTACGAGCGTCGGTCTCAGCATCGCCGAAGGATCAGATCCAAAATCAACTGACCAGCTGACACCTGTTGGATCTTCGACCGCAGCTCGACCACCTGTACTGGATTGCAATCCCCCACGAGTCCAATCGGATCAGTCTAACAAGCGTAGAAGTGGCCTGATCCGGAGCATGAGAAACGTCGGCATCTACGCCGGGGCTTATACAGTCCTCGTCATGCCATACGCCATTGTTACTCTGGCTCAACATGTTTGTCTTAACCTTAATGGGTATTGCATTGATAGCGGAGCTGGTATATATGTTGCTATTTCGTGGATGCCATATTGTCACTCGTTTGTCCATCCACTTCTTTACGCTGCCACTCAGCGCGAGTTTCGTGGCGCTGCTAAGACGCAGTTAAAGCAACTCTTCAAATTCTTCTGTCGTTGCCAGAGTCCGAACTAGACGTCGTCAGAGTCGTTCGTCCTGTTTGGATGGGACTGAACCAGAAATCTTCGTAGCTTTTTCAGAGGGAAAGTAATTTGTTGAGTAGGGCCTACATTAATTTTAAAATATGGCAGTATAATGGAAATGAAAATGGGACGAATGACTAAACAGGTTGTTAACTATAATTTACAGGTTGTGTCTGAGTTCTCTACTCCTAACATAATTTCTTGCTCCTGAGGGATTAGAACTGCCTCGGGTAAAACAAAATTCTAAAAATATAAATTAAAAAACAAAAAAATTCTTGGATTTTTGAATTTCTGGTCTTTTTTTAGAAAAACCAAAAAAAAATAAAAATCAACATTTTGCCACCCTTGGTCGTAAACGGAAGGAGGGACGGAAGGAACTAGAGTTTGAGCCTAATGACTAAAAGAGGTCGTCAGAAATTTTTCGTGTAAAAGGAGAAAAAATTTGGGACTCGCTCCGGGCTGCAATACGGCTAACTACGCCACTGCGCACGACCATATGGAAGAATGAGCCCCAGGATCATCGGGAATAGGGTTCTCAAGGTCTAAAGGAATGTAGAGTATCTCAGCACATCAGTTAGGCTAACGTTTGTTGTTTTAATTTTGTAGCTTGCGTCTGCGTTAGTTGTTCTTAGATAATTAGGATTAGTCTACTTGTTACAGAAAAATGCAGCCGGTGTTCGATGCCTTTAAGTTTAGATTATTAATTGAAAGTGGTAGTTTGCGTTAGTTGTTCTTGAATAATTGTTTGTTCTGTTGAAAAATGGTAGGTCTAGCTGGCGTTTTTTGCTGTTAAATTGCTATTGTTCTTCGTCTGTTAGGCCCTAGCCTATATTGAAAATGGAAGGTATACGAATGTTGTTCCCATTTTCTAGAAGTGATTAGGCCCTATGTTAATTATACGTTCGTGGTGCTTTATTTGTTATATTGAATTATATGACATTAAATTATAATAGTTAACTTCTTTGTTTTTAATTAAATTTCTTTGATTAAAAATTGTGGCCTATTGTTTACCATTGTTGTTCTTATAGGCCTAATATCTTATATTAAACATGTGGTTGATAGCTACGTTACTCTTTCAATTCTTCGTGAACTCGATAGCCTATCGCAAGCAATGGATTAGATTACATAAATAATTAAAGAATAGTGAATTTGTGCTTTTGCTTTTTCCACAAGCCATATCCAAGCTGTAGGCCTATTTTGGATCTTTATAGGTATCAATATAATTATAAAACTGTTTTACAGTTTTTACTGAAATTCTTTAATTATATTTGGGGCCTATGTTAGGCCCTACCTTCTATTATCTTTGCAATCCGACTTTCATTGGTCGGTAAGCCTATGCACAACTTGACTATAATATTATTTAACATCGTGTCCAGTCACTGACAACCACGCATATAGGCCTAGGCCAATAATAATTGAACTTGAAACTCAAGTAAATGACGCTTTTACATCTAAACTACAGTAATGAAATGTTGTCATAGGGACTATTATAAGTTTATTACCTTTTCCTATTTCGTCTTTGTCTTTTTCAGTCCTCAGATGTCCTTTCATTACAGTCAAAACAGTAAGAAATAAGCTTACTTCAACCTACGTTGTTTGAAAAGCAGCTAAAATTTATCTAATTAGAATTCAAAGTTGGCAAGTAGCCTTAGTCTGGTTTGAATCTTTTTCAGGGTTCTGAATTTATAAAATGAGCATAATTAGTATTATGTCATGTCTACCAAGATGTCATTAATATAATAATGACAATGATAGCTAATAAATGTGCCGCAAGATCCACGATTTGAGCATTACACCATGGAATTACGATATCGCCTACATTGTAGCTTTTGTACCGTTATGGATAACTCCAACATATCGATTGGTGTATTAATGACTTAGTAATAATTATATTACGACATGTGTTTGGTGCAGCTAATAAGTATAGTTTAATAATCTCGCGTTCATATGAGCAGACGAGTGAAATGAAAACTAATTACCTCTATAATTACACGTCGATGGAGTATATATAGCCTAGTCTGACATTCAGTCCCTTGAGAAATCTGTATCTGGTTATTATTACTCGTCAATAATAATAGTCGTATGAAACAATGAGTTTATTGATTGCGGTTTCAACAAGTAGCCTTAATTGTTGAAATGGATAGTCAATGACGTAGGAGATATCACATAGCGATGCTACGTTGTTGCGCGGCTGTTGGAGAGAGACTTTTCGCGGATCAATAATGTATGAAGTTTAGTCCTGATTGCAGTTTGATATTCAGATGGCCTAACTTTTAGCTGGTCGTCAAAAGACATCGCATTACATTAGAGCAAACCTGGCATCTTTGCTCCAATTACCACACACAGAGAGAGACACACGCCGACCATGAATGAGAGGGAGAGACATAGAGACAGACAGACAGAGAGAGCGAAATAAAGAGACAGTACTCAAAGTAGATAACAATGATGCATCTTGATACGTTTATTGAAGAAGGAAATCAGATCAAAAAATCACTTTATTCGGAAACCATGAACGACGTGGACTTGTAGGTCTTAAGTGACATACTTTTCTGCTCTTTATAGTTTTGTTACCTGCAATTAACATCTTGTCTATGGCGCATCTGCTTTGGATCGTATCGTATCAGAAGACAGTCTTCGAGAGAGTGACAGTCGTAACAGCCAGCAACACAAGCGCTTGGAATGGAAGCCTCGAAGTAACCGTGGAGAAACCTTCCCCTGCAGGTGGTGGACCGGTGGCGTCCGACGGGAAGGGTATCTGTCCGTTGCAGAGGTCGTCCTGACACCAGCAATCGATCGAACTATACATCTCCCCGCTTAGGGTGACGCGTCTTCCGGTCGCTCGACAACAGAGACTCGCGTAGTCGAAAACGTCTCCGTTTAGCAGTTTCTTTCTCGCCACAGAGCATTGGTCGAGTGTCATTCCGAGCGAAGAGCTCTGACACTTGCGGACGACAGTGTAAGCGCCTATTGCAAAATAACAGAGACGTAAAAAGATCGAGTCACTCGCACAGGACCATCTTAAGACCATCGAGGTCCCTGGGAAAAGCAGTATAAAATTAATCACAATGTGACAAGTCGGTGGACGGACCGTGTTCGACTCCCAATTGGGGCGTGCGTGGAGCACTGGGATAGTCGCCGCATTGCGTCCAAAGGGTCGCGGGTTCGGTTCAGACCCGAGCCACCGCGTAGGGACCTTGAGCAAGTCTTTCACCTACAGTTGCTCGTGGCGCTTCGGCGTAAAATGTCCGACACTCTTTCGGGCTGTAGTTTGGACCGCCTCTGAGTAGTAGGAGACTTGAAGGGGCGGTATCAAAATGCGTAAATGAATAAATAAAAGTATAAAATATAAAAATGACCCAATCACAAGCATGAGCGTGAATGCAATCATCATTAAACCTCTTGTATTATATTGTGATATTTTGTTACATTACAAACCAGTACAAATTAGTAGCAATCGTGAGATCAAAATTTCTACAGCGTTAGGCCTACTTAAGAACTAAGCCTTAGTCGCAGTCATGCAGCCTTAATGTGGTCACACTTTATTTAGCTCGGAATCCAGGGTCTCAACAAAGGAAAACTACATGTAGTCTTATTAGTGTACACTTTATAAAATGTCTGCAATATCTACGAATTTAATTGCAATGCAATTTGCTATATGCTGAACTGTTGATGCTCACGACGCAAAGTTAATAACTTAATAACTTTAGTTAATAACGCAAAGTTAATAACTTTCTATCACTGCACTTCTCAAGTTAGGCCTATCAGCTAATCACTGCCTCATTTTGTGTATCACCGCACGCTAAACAAACCCTGGTGATAACTTACTGTTATCGTTGGTCCACTTCAAGTAGCACATGTCACCAGAGCTGCAAGTCGGTGCCGTCGATGGATTGAATGGTTCGCCGCACTTTGAGTTTGTGGAACAAGTTGAGTTCGTGTACGTGCAGTCGAAGCAGTTGGTGGCAGTGCATGCGGAAGGCAGGAGAGCAGCAATTACCATGACAACCGCTGCCAGAAGTTTACAGACATCCATTCTTTGTCTGAGGTGTGTAGCACCGATGGCAACGGCCTCTGTTGTCATAAGCTGTCGTCAAACAGAAGAAACACACAATAGCACACAAGTTGAGTTTAGATAATTCGAATGATGGTATGGTAATCTAATAGTTTGAGCTGATAAAATATATGGTTGATGTTTCGAAACTATCTGGACACATATAAACAAAATGAATGCAATACAAGCTTCATAAAAGTAGTTACATGATAGACAAAGCTGTGGATTAGGATGTTGAAAGAACACGGTGATAATAAAATGGGTTGGAAACAAAACTGTCGATTGTAACACAAGAATCGAATGGTAATACGTCAGAAGCATGATCAGAAGCATGGGCAACCAGGGACTCACGAACGATCATTCTGTGGTAAGGCCACCAAAATATTGATAAGCCCTCAATAATTAAGGGAGGTGCGCGCACTGCTGCTTTGCTGGGCCATAGACCCGGGTATAGAAGGGCGAAGCCCCCTTATAATAGGCGTTCATGGCACAGCCTACAATGCTGTTGCATGCAATAGGAACTTAGAAGCCAGTTGAACGAAATGAATGAGTAAATTAAGCTATGCCAATGCCTAATATACAATAATAGAAGTGTTAACATTATTATTATCATTGAAGCTGTTTTACTTACATCTAGAGGGTACGCATTGTTCTTCTTGCGGTTAAACGCAGCACGTGTTCCATCGATGTAGGTCAGGTCGAAATGGAGGTTCAGTAGGTCCGTTCACACGATTTAAACAGTCAATGGTAGCCAATGAGCCCAGCGCTCCAGACGCACTTTAACCCATTTTGTGTCTACACCATATCCAGGTGCAACTACGATACTGCTCTGCACCCGCTGCCTTTTACCAAATATTATTATTATTATCTCAATATGGCACCTTTCGACCAATATCGATAAGGCTTTTTCGTCTGATGGTTTTCGTCAAATTAATTGTCTGTAGGGCCTAGATTTAAGCTTACATTAAACGGAAAGAAGCTACGCTTCATGTTATTGTAGTGTTTGTCAAGCAGGTATTTTTGAAAATAGCTGTACAGCAATGACGCTGGATATAGGCCTAATTATTATTTGCAACGAATAGGCTATTGATCTGGACACCGATGATGCATTTTCTACTTGCATGGGCGAAGTTTATCAGATGATAGAGTGTGATATGTTCCATGGAGAAACGTGTACCTCTTAGTCCCACTCTCATCCAAGACTATTCTCTCCTACTGGAGGTTCAGCCCCCTTCCCCCAATCGGTTAATACATTTTAACTAAAAAAAGAAGTTGATGACTAAAAAAGGTCATAAACTTTCTCGGCGGATGCAACGAACACAATTTTTTTTCTAAACTTGAAGCCCCTTCTCTCATGAGCTTCTTTGTATGTGATGAAAACAACGGGTAGGCAGTGCAGCCACCTCACTCACCTCATCCCGACTCAGGCCAAGGGGTAGGCTTTATAGCATAAGAAATATAACATTTATAATTCTTATAGGCCTACTATAAAGCCTAATGCCAAAACTATCCGCCTTTAGGAAGAGAACTCATCAACGTGATCGAAATGATGCAATTGATAACAATAATAGGTTGCAATCGATGAATTATTCAGTATCTAGCTTACAGATTTGTTTCCATGTTATAATAGTATGGCATCTTTTCGAGACAATCAATTCTAGTTGAATAATAACATTGCCACGAAGAGTTAACGTAGGCCTGTAGTTCTCTTTTAATTTCAGGATTTGGTATTGGCCTAATGGTGGATTGATCCATGGAACTGTATGAAAAAATGTTAAAGATTTTAAGCTGTCAGTCACGATAGTCAAATACCAGGCCAGATACAGGTGATACTTTCAGCTCGTCCTTGTTGCCACCTGAACTGCACCAGGCCTGGACTGAGCCGCCGGTGTGGTGAGTGAAGGTTTGTTTAACGACGGTGTATGACACAATGGCCTTTACCGTCGGAGGCAAAAATTTGCTCGGTTTATTACAACCATGGGAGCTAACTAACCGGTGTGGTGAGATATTATGTCCGGTTAAATATTCCGTCCGACTCCGCCTACTACCGTTGCAAGAGCGGTTGTCATTGGTCCAGACCGAAAACGTCAGATAGCAACAGTTACTGTCAAACTAATCTATTAATAGAACCAGTAAGGACCATCAATATCTATACAGATATCAATGGTAAACCGATTATGTTTATTTGGGCCGTAAGGCCACGCTGCACACGTCGTATGTCTAGGATTAAATTCGTCCCTAAAATCTTCGAAGTTATCGTCCTTCACATTGCTATTACAGAAGTAGTGATTAAATAATATTTATGAAATTATCCTCTCGACCAAATCGATCTACAATTAATTAAAAGTGGATTGATTTAAGCTTGAAGTTCGTTTTCAGCATAGTGAAAGAATACAGATCTCCGCCATTGTGCTAATTTCGTATTCGACAGATGGCGCCATGGAATTTTGTGAAAAAATGATTTATTATTCCTAATTTTATTTATCACAAATTACTAAGACATATAAACTGTAAATTTCGAGTGCGTATGCGTTTCGAAACGAATTCCGCATGCTGTAAAATTTAATCTGCGCCATTTTGGCAACGCAGATTGATCAGAATTAGCCGCAACCGAGATCTGCTGTGGTGCGATTACGTACGTTCTAATAGTTTGTTCCTAGCTATTCTATTATCCTCCGGACAAAAATATCGAACGTAGAAGGTGTTTGACAACGGACGTGGGCGGAGCATAACGGTGGTGGGTGGAGTCGGACGGAAATATTTCACCGAACATAATATCGCACCACACCACACAAAAAAAGGTCGTCAAAATGATTTGGGACGCGATAGGGGTAAAGAACGAATGTTACGGTCAAATGACTAAAAAAGGTCATCAAAATATTCCCGGTTGCTTCCTCAAGCCAGTCTGACCAAGAACTTACCTGATTTATTCACAATAACAACATCATGATTCAGACCTGCGTAGACTTGAACACAAAGGCTGACACCGTGACACCTACCAGGCTACCACGGCAATTGGAGCAACATCTTCGAACTATTAATAGGTCACGCACCGCTGAATGAATGCAGGACGGCAATGAGCGACCTAGTGGCCTAATAAATACAGTTTGACAATGAGATCCGGCCGCTCGATATCGTTTTCAACGGCTTGCTAGACTGTTGACCAAGATGTTCCAGTGTATGACGTAATCCCCTCTGGACACAATCCCCCGGACAGAATCCCCCGGACAAGAATCCCCCTCTATTCATAAACTTGTCTGTTTAATCTACATGTATGTATGTAAGTGTAATTGTGTATACAGTTATACATAATTATATCATCATATATGCATGCAAGCATGTATGTATGCATATGTATGTATGAGTGTATATATGTATGCATGTATGTATGTATGTATGTATGCATGCATGCACATGTATGCGTAATTGCATATGTATGCAATGTATGCGTAATTGCATATGTATGCATATATGCATATGTAACTATGTATGCATATATGCATGTATGCGTATAATTATGTTGTATGTGTGTATGTATGCATGTATATAATGCATGTATGTATCTATGTATGTATGTATGTAAGTATATGTATATGTATGTAACTACATAATTATGATATTACTAGCTGAACCAAACCCGGTGTTGCCCGAGAATAACTGCACCAAATCTCTTTGTAAATTCACGCCTGCATAGTGTATACTGAAGGGATTGTCTATAAACATTTCGCTCGCCGTGACTATACTGCAACGAGAATATTACGCGAAGTAAACATTGGCCTGTCAATCATAATTTACGCCGTCTTTCTGCAGCACAGAAGCTCCGCCTTTATGCGACACATGGATGACGTAAGTTTTTTTAAGCACAAAATGCGGCTAATGGCAATGCGCTTCATCACTGTACCGGCGCTTAAACAATTTGAAACTTCAAATGCTGATATCTAGAGAAGGAGTAAAATTGTGCGATCGCGAACCCCCATGTGTTTTTTCTAGGCGGGTAAAAAGTATTCGTGTAAATTTTTGAAGCAATTGGTCTAATGGATCAACAGCTTTTGAATAAGGAAAGTTATAGTTTGGTGTTTTGCAAATAAATTGAATTTAATATTGAAAGTACATACATGTATATATATATATATATATATACAAGGTTACAGATTTGGTAGGCTATAGGGATAAATGCCCCTGATTATTGGCCAACTTGCAATGATAATTGTAAGCTTCAATACAGTTAGAAAGCTCCTCTTGCATGAAGACCTACATGTATGGCAAAATGGGACCATGCTATAGCGTAATATTTAGGCCTACAGTTACTGTGATGATGGTAGATATCTTCATATTTGAGTAGCCTGTACGAGTTTACCCTATAGCTGCATCGCAAATTGTCTTTAAAGTCAGTGTTGTAGTTGTCCAAAATGAACTGGGGGGGGGGTCACTATACTGGCCTCTCGTGGAGATGTATAAACCCGAAAAACTGATGGCCTTTTTTTAAGCTGTTACTTGTATTTTTCAGTAAAAACTCTTCTACGTAGTCCTAAATTTTTCCTTTTCCAAGCCCCAAAAAGCTGATGACCTCTTATCAGTCATGTAGTTGTGAAGGTCGCCGTCTTGTAACCGAATGGTTGCAGGTTCGAATCCCACCCGCCACGTAAAGGAGCTTGAGCAAGTCCTTCACTCACAATTGCTCGTGACGCTTCGGCGTGTAAACTCTGACACACCTCCGGGCAGTAGTCGGAACGCCCTCTGAGTAGTAGGAAACTTGAAGGGGCTGTATAGAAATGCGCGAAAAAATAATATCAAATGTACTTGTAATTTCCAATGAAAAGTCCTGCTCTATCCCCGTTTTCTCTTTCTTCTCTCTTCCCTATTTCGAGCTCCAAAATAACTTGGGGAGGGGTGCAAGAAGCTGGCTCCAATCTATTTGCGAGACTTAACTGATTGAGTTAGAGAAGACAGTAACGACAAAAAGTAGTCTACTCGTGTAACTTTATTCAGTCCACACAACGAATAAAAGTTATAATCTTACGCAATGCAAAATTTAAAAAAATACGTTTGTCAATAATTTTTCAAAGTTTGGAATATTATAATCTGATCTGGAGGACAAAACTTCGGCGGCAGTGCTATTTAAGTTAATTTCGCTGAGATGAAGAAAGTAGCCACAGCTATGGACAATAGACTCATCTTTAGGATATCCGCATCCACAGCACTGGAACGACTTATTTGGTGATGTCCGGACGGCGGATATGGTAGGTTGTTGCAATCGTCCGTAAAACAGTAGCAGACATACATGTAGTCGTTGGAGTTGGAGCCTTTGTATTTATCAGAGCTAGTAAAGTAGCAACATTGCCCTTCATAGGTAAAGAAACTGTATCCGTTTAAACTTCTGTCTTTCTGGCCAAGTCCTACACATTCGTCAAGTGTTGAAATCGGCAGTGGACCAAAAAGACCTTCAAATGGTGAGCAGACTCGTACAACGTTGTGTGCTGTTTCTACAATCACATTACCAGCCTCAACCATTGCATCACATTTTTTCAGATTAGGCCTACTCCATGAATTCATTATTATAAAGGCAAAGTCGAGTAATAATCGATGCAGTAGGCCTAATCTCTAAGCATCTAGCAATAAATAAAGTAAGCTATTATACTTAAATCAAACGTATTTCTGCCTTTACTTGAATGGCAAATCAATTTCTACTTATATAAATTTTTACTATATACTTAGGAGTTTTCATCAAATGGTAGGGATCAATATTTTTTTCATGTACACAGTGTACAGTACAGAACTCTAATTAGTTAGGGTAGGGCGGCCTGTAGTTTAAGGTTAGCCTCAGACGGACTGCGACCAACCGCAGATTTTTCGCCACAATACAATCTAATTCATGTAATACATACACTCATTCTAATACGCACATGCACATAGCTTCACATGCATACATAATATGCATACAATACATGGATAATGACATATGCATGGGACCAACTTGGAATGTCATACATGTTTGCATTCATAAATACATATACACTATGATACACACACAGTAGGCAACAAGTGTATATTAATAATTGAGCTGCAACTATTTGAATAATTAGATTACCTCTTTCGAGGCATCAAAATGTCGTTGAATGAATAAGCACCAGCTGTAGATGCAGTACTCGGGTTTATAGAAACATTTGTATATTGGTTGAAACACGCTTGTCAATGTCAATGACCATTATTATTTTATAAATATGAATAGGCCAATAGCATTCTAACTGCAAAATGTAATGTCTTTCACTATAGAGGTTTAAATAGCCATTACAATGACGTAGGCCCTAGATGTAGGAGAAACTGTTTAAATCTTGATTTATTCATTCATACAACCTTGAACTTGGACAAGGGCATGTACAAATATTTCTAATCACTTCCTAGGAAACTTACGATACTCTTCTAAGTTCTCTGGCTGGCATATAATCAGAGAAATGAGAAGATAGGTCGTAGGCCCATATCGAACCGTTGAATTCGTCAATGCAGAAGGAATTGTTTTAACTATAGAAATTGAAATAGTATACGATCTGGAATCTGGATTCCCCCTTATTAGTATTTTTACGACGGTCAAAATCCACCTACGTACGTGTCATATAGCTTTGGCTGAAGCTCCACCAGGTCAGGCACTGAGTTCCGCTGCATTTGTCTACTCCCTCTGAAGAAAATGGATCAACACGACTCGTTGAAAAACGTGAGATCCGGAATTGTTGGTGTGCTGCAGGCGTCTGCGTAACAGCTGATCGCATCGCTTGGAACAGCAAACAAGATGATTGATCCAATGCACCAGAGGACAAAGGCTGCTGTCAACATCTTTTCTTATCTGTAACCTTTAAATTAAATAATTTTATTTGTTTAGGACACATTAAATAATTTATAGACGAATAGTTCAGGCTAATATCAGCGACGACCACAGGCTTGCGAAAATTGGAAGCACCACTCTCGTCCTCCAAACCCATCTATCCTCTGCCAGTCGCTCATATTCATTAGTCATATAGGTCTCATCATAAATGTCCAGTTACTCATAAAAGTTAAGTGTAACATGATAATGATAGTGCAATTTCCTTACTTTTAGTTTATAAGTAAGCAAATTGAAGTTTCAACAGTCTCAATCTCGTACGAGAACATCAACATATATTAGGCTATAATTCGCTTTATCGTCGGTGTAACCATTAATGTAGCGGTGTCGGAGAATAACTGTCTCGGGCCTATCGGATCATATTATCGCGAACGTCCATAATACCATTTCTCGGAGCACGATCACTTTTTCGAGAATGCCCATATTACACATCATTGGGCGAGCGCAATTGAAATTGTATTCACTAGGTGTCGCTATTAGTTGCATTAGTTATAGGCCTAATATATAATAGGTCGTTGATTGAAATAGTCCGTCATTTTTTACGGGTATAGCTAGTTGATAATTCTAATTAATCGTTTATTGGGTTTGATTGACCGCCGATTTTAGTGCTTCCGCCTGCGGACTCATGCGGACGCCATCTGACTCAATTAATTCAACGAAATCTCTATAAAATTAATGTGTAGACTATACATTTTACTCACCTATAGGGGCCTATCTACATGTAATCAATAGGATCGCGTCCCTTCTTCTACCACTCGACTGCCGAAACAAACAGTTAAAGAATGACTAAACGACCGACATGTCTACCGATTTAAAGACGAATTTGCTGGTTGACTGAACGTCTGGCTAACTGGCTAACGGGTCAAGGTCAGCAATATCATTAGTCAATCAGCGTTTTCAATCCGTTAATCGATGCTTATACATGCAGCCTAGGTTTCAGGGCCGTCATAAGACCATTGGAGGCCTCTGGGAAAAGCAATGTGCCTAAGTTCACCTTCGAAGATACTGAAGACCCTTTTCTAGAAATTAGTTTAAATTTCCCCAAATATTCTAGTACAATTCTTTCTTAAGAAAGTTTATTTACTTTTAGATATTTGAAGGCTTCTAGAATCGTGAGGCCCCAGGCGGCTGCTCACACTGAACAATTGCTCATGCGCAGAACGGCCCTGCTAGGTATCCCACGTATGTATTGACTGATTTAGGCTACTGACTAATAATCCACTGAATAAGCAAAAAATCAACAGTGGCCTACTGTAAAAATTGACTGGTTAGACTTCGGAACTATTAAAAGAGTTTAAGCCATAGGCCTACTCTGTTTTACTACGTCTTGTGTAAAATTGTGTTCTGTTACGTATTAACTCGGTCTTTTCATCGTGACTTACATTTCACTTCGATAAATCGCCCTCGCAAGTTTCTGATTTAGGATACTTACTTATTGGTGAAATGTTAAATGAAATCTGCACTAATAAAATTTCTTATTTCGCTTGATTGCTTGCAGACGTAATTTTCTTTTTCTTCGTTTCTGAATAAGTGGCTTCTACGATTTAGTTCATCTACATGGGGAGATATCAAGATGGCGATGACGATGTTTTACCTGAGGCAGTACTTACACGAGATGTTTCGCTACCAAGTATACCGAACGTATCGGACGATTCCGTCTGAAGTTCACCTGTCAATTGTGGAATTCAGTGTCAATGATATGCTTAAGAAGCATTGTTTGGGCAATTCTAATGGCAGTAACGGATAATGGTTCTTTTCAAATGGACAGGTAACTGCCCCATCAAAGGCCATAGTTCGGGCTGCTGAGTTCCCCTTTGTGCGTTGCTCAACGCACAAAGGGGAACTCAAACAGCCTTTGATTCGAAGAGAACTATGGCCTATTACAGGGAAGTTACCTGTGCATTTATGTTAGAGAGTCCTTTGTTTAAATGGCTTTTAAAATGGTTCACAGTGGCGTAGCTAAGGCGGGAGGGGATAGTTGTCTCCGGGCGCAGCCTCGAAGGATTAAGGGGGCGCAAAACCTCTCTTTCTCTCTCTCTCTCTCTCTCTCTGTTTGTTTTCTGTAATTGTAGGCCTACATGTATGTGGTAATTGGAGCACAGATGCCATCGTGCTTAGACCGTTTAGACCTAACTGCTACGAAGGTATTACGCCCTAATGTAATGCTATGCTGTGTGACGACCGAGTTAAAAATTAGGCAATCTGAATATAAAAATGCAATCAGGACTAAACTTCATAATTTTTTTAACGCGAAGAATTTCCATCCAACAACAACGCAACAACGTAGGCCTAGTATCTGCATCCAGCATCCTACCACAACGCGAATTCACTCACTATTTTCGCCATATAATTTATATATGTCACAGGTGACCCATTGAGGGACCTACATGTCTTATTGCCTTTTGATCTCACTGATTTGATTCTCCACCTCGAAAATCTATTTCTATTGTTGATTTGTTTGCTTTGATTTTCTGATTTGATTTCTACACTGTACAGTTGGGTTTAAATAAACAATTGATTGAATTGATTGAATTGCTCGTTTTTGTATTGTGATTAATTTGTTCAGGTTTGATATAGTGTATGTTGATGAGCATATGAAGTAACAGTATGAGAAGTAAGGGTATACCAGAGTGTAACAAAGTTGGAGTCTAATGTGCTTAGGTAAGAAATTGCTGATCGAGCTAAAATACCAGTGTTCTTGGCTATTTCGTTTTGCTATATTATTAATATGGGTACTCCAGCCCAAGTGTTGGTAGACTCAGATTTCCAGAAATATGGTAGATTCAACTCGCTTGATAGGTATCTTGTTGATGTGGATAGAGTGACTACCGAGGTGAATGGCTTTCCTCAGTGCCGTTTTAACCACGAGGCACGCGAGGCACGTTCCCCGCGCAACAGGGGCCACCGTGGCGACCCAAAGAAAACAACTAAATCGCTATATTTGCGAGCGCGCTATAGGCTAGTTATGTCATTACACGTAATAACAAATTAACATTACCATGTTAAGTCTTAAAATTTTTTAGGGTATGCGTTCTAGGCTTCTGGCATATTCGAAATTCTTCAAGGTAAGAATACTATTGTTCTATATATTTTCTTGTAGACAAGCACTGAAATGCATTAATTAGTGGTACAATATAGAAATTTATAATAAATAAGAACGCTATAAAAGTTAGACTGTCGCGCAGCTTCTTGTAGGCATATAATTTGATAATTTGCCGCTTATTTGTAGGCCATTCGTCTGCGTTACCGGGGAGAAGTGCCTAAAACGGACCCCTCGGTGAGGTGGGCCTCTCCTTTAGCGGTGCTATATTATAGAGGATTGGTCAGCGCTGTTCGTGACGCTTGATTGCAGTCTAATAATGTTGAATACTCTTCAGTGTTTAGATCGAAACAATTGCTTAACATTGGCGACAGCAATGAAAAGTTTATTTTGGCGATTTTCTTATTTTTCCATCCACATTACTTAGTCCAAACCAATGCTCGCATTAAACAGTTTTTCCAGGAATTATTGTTTGCAGTACCGGTAGGTCTACTACCGGGTACTATATACTTGCAAATAATTTGCCTAAACATGATTTAGAATAATTCAATTGTTTCCATTTAAATATTCGTCTGAAGTTTAGGCCTATATGTTGTGTCTAAAATGGATCACTTGCTTTGTGTCTAAAACGGGCACGTTTTAAGTGCGTGCCTCAAATTTGATAAATTATTGTAAATGTCACAGCAATGAATCTTTTCTGGATGGGTTTGAAATGAGGAGGTAGGCCTACAGCTGAACAACTGAAAGATACTTTAAGAAAATTAACAATGGAAGCTTTAGCCTATGTTAATAAAATTCAATTTACACTCGTACACAGATTGTTTCGCTGGTATGCCTACAATATTACTAAATTTAACAAAATGACTAGTGACCCGTCATGGGTTCATGCAATGCAATACTAGAGATTTATATCCGAATCGAAATTTGGGTCAAGTCTAAACTTAGAGTTTGTGCCTAGGGCCCCCAAACTCCTTAAAACGGCCCTGACTTTCCTACGGGAAGTGAACAAAATTAAAATAATTTTGTCGAAGTTGACGGTTAGCTTATTGGCACAGAACCAGTTGGCAACTTTACACAATTCGGTGTCAACTGTTTGTAAAAGAGTGGATCGAGAGCTATCAGAGCAGAAAGTGTTGGTGTCATCAGCAAAGAGGATGAAATGGAGAATGGATGCGGCCAGGGGCTTCTGTCCCTCCAAGCAGCCGGGCTCAAAAACTCATGACTTTCTATTTTCCCCCCTCAAAAATACTCTTCCATTCCATTTGACCAGTTTATCCCCCTGTTTCTGAAATTTATACATTATGAAATGTTCACCCCTCTGTTTTCCTCTAGGAGCATTTGCGATCCCTGGGTATAGGGATAGAAGCCCCTGGGCCCTACAGTGCCTATATGGCCTATGCCTCTCTGTGACTGGTTCGTAATCCATCTTTATTACAAATGTTCTCATAATAAAGTAGCTGCAAAACGTCAGTATAAGACGTGGGGCGCGGTAGTGTAGTGGTGAAGGTCGCCGCCTTGCAACCGAAAGGTAGCAGGTTCGAATCCCACCCGCCG
>JAQFXW010000343.1:0-19914 GCA_034693945.1 Dendrobaena attemsi | reverse complement strand
CGCGGCGGGTGGGATTCGAACCTGCTACCCTTCGGTTGCAAGGCGGCGACCTTCACCACTACACTACCGCGCCCCAGGCTGTAAATGGATCCGGCATCATTACTGACGTGTGGCGATATGAAGAATCTAAAGATTACTTGTTATTGTTATCATCTATAGCCAGATATAAACGGCATGCGTAAGTACATGTATCATGGAATGGCTGCAGGTATCAACGTTAAGAACTATACGATAATAATTATAGCAATGATTAGTCATACATTCATTGAACGGTCACTATTGCCGTACGACACACGTATACACTAGATAACCTGGCCAACACGTTGATACCCAGAAATGTTGAGGTTCTAATCATCCCAAAGACCTGATACAGAGGACGTCTGTTCCTGCTTTAAGTGTTGCCTTGAGTTAATCAAGTATAGGATGGTACTCAATTGGTGCGATTCAATGGAGGCTGCAGGTGAGTCAGTTAATATTCAGTTGAGCATGCGTAATGTTTCTTTCACAGGTGCCGCACACATACATTCATTCATTCTGGACATTTTTATAGCGCCTGTTCAAGAAACTACTCAGTGGCGCAATATGTACATTGGTACATATGCCAGCAACCAAATGAGTTCCATCCAAAGTTGGACAGTTGACACAATGTTCGAAGCTCCTACTCAGTGTTGTGCAGAGGATGACGGCTTCCGAATGAAATTAACAGAGACCGGTTTAGCTAACCGACCAGTACTCTCTTGTAGATTGGTAAAGAGCTCTTTGAGAGGGTGTAGCATAAGGCACTGTGTGCTCTTTTATCACACAGTCTAAAACTATTGCAACTAGTTGCTTTTCATAATAGCCTTTGATAGATAAAATGCGATTTCAGAATAAAAAGCTCTCATAAGTTGTTAGAAGAGGAGATTGAAAGTTGTTTGAAGCAAAATCAATCAAAATAATAAGGCAACAGAACTCAAGATAATAAAATGTAGACACCGATCGATGATCGAACTAAACCATATTGAAAATAATAATTATATTGTTAACAGTATCGATACCGTGCCAACAATGTGAAAACTGATTATTAGTATACTGAACATTTATAGAAATAATTACGATGATAATCTTATAATATTATACTAATGATCTCTCTAAACGTTGTGTAGAACAGATGCTCTCTTTCGACAAAGTGTTACATGCAGGCATAAGCTTACACTGATTGGACCTCGAACCACTATACCAAGTTGATTAAGGTAATGTAGTCGCTCTCTTTGCTATAGGAGGCTAAACACTAAGTGACTAAACACACACGTAGACATTTTATTCCTCAGAGACGTTGACTTAAAAACAGACGAGTCTTACGGTGTTGATTCACTCGTTTATTAAAACATTCAATTACTGAATAATTAATTCACCCAGTCATTCACTCATTTAGTCATTCAGTCTGTCATTCAGTCTGTCATTCAGTCTGTCATTCAGTCTGTCATTCAGTCTGTCATTCAGTCTGTCATCCAGTCTGCCATTCTATCACTGCGGCTACGTGGTTATTATTCACGTTCATCCAGCCAAGATGAAAGAACTAGCTGCTTATAGTAACAAATTACAGTTCAACAAAAAAGCTCTCATTCTGAAACTCGGACGCAGAACTGAATGTCAGGTGCCGGACCAATAGACAATATTAAAACGTCGACTAATAAATGCCGTATAATATTCGGTAACGTAATTTCAAACCACTTTTGATGAAACAATTTTCAAAGGCGCAAGCGGAAGCCCTGAGCCAGACACTACAATAGCACAAAACATCTTGCATTGAAGCGATCGAGGAGGCATCCTGCAAAATAATAACAATGAAAAGATGTTGCCTGAACGTCAGAGTGGCCGACACTTAGACACAATGATCAGTGTTTGAACTTCGAAGCAGTTGATAATTTTTTAGTCCCAACTTTTGCAAAATTCATTCATCACATCCACCCAAAAGTTGATGACCCTCTTTTTTTTATTCATTTCCTTCTTTTTGTACCAACCATGGTACATCTTTTCCATGGGGCATAGACCCCCTATAGCTTATTTAAGAATAGCACATGATAATGCATAAAAAGTAAACAAATTGTTGAAGAAATATATGTATACCCACAATAAGATGAACTGATGTCCCTCACACAAGCAAATTAATGAGAAAGACATTACCAGCTGTGTCTGATAAAGACGCTGTTGAGTAAAAACGCATGGCAACACTTAACGCACCTCTTCCAAATGAAGCATTGGCTTTGATATTATATATTGTGTCTCACATCAAACCAGCAACTGAATGGATCAGGTCCTTCCTCTGCCCCACAGAGATCGACACATATGGTTCTACCCTTAGAGTCCATATGCGTTGTCTAAGCTTCATCGTGCGTCCGTTTGCCCCCCGCCCCACTTCCAGACGGGTCCAGTTCTTCCTCTGCCTCACCAAAAATGCTCGGGAGGTATCGCTTGCGAACGACCTCGAGGTCCTTGAGAATGGTGTCCTTGATGTAAGAGAATCCCGACAGCCAACCGGAAGTCTGGGACGGCGCTTTCATACGGCTCTCCTTCTCCGACTTCCACCTGTGATAGTCGTCCGTATCTTCCGGTCGCAGAGTCCCCACCCGGATGTCCATCGGATTGACGTCCATCCCCGACACCACATCCGGGTCCTTCGATCCGGACAGCGGTCGAGATCCGTCCATCGCCTGACGGATCGTGTGCACGTGATGATCGTCCGATCCATGGAGGATCTGCTCTGGATCAGCTGCTCCATATGGACGCGGATCTGGGTCGGTTCGCGACTTAGCGCCACCGTGAGCGTGCACGTGACCATTTCCGTCGTGAAGAAGCGCTTCCGGATCGCTGGCCCCGATTGGGACTTCCCGAATTCCATCGTCGGAACCACCTCCTCGGTCGTGTTTCTTTCCAGGGGAGTGGACATGCTCGTCGCCACCGTGGAGCATCGCTTCGATGTCTGTTCCCAGATTGAAATTTCCTTCACTGTTCTGGCGTTCCGCCTGATCAGAAGCTCCGTGACTGTGCGCGTCCTTTCCGCCGTGTAGCATCTCTTCCGGATCCACGCCAAAGACCCCGTTGTGCTCCACCGACCGTGGTTCGTTTCCAGTCGAGTGGACGTGCTTTTGTCCACCGTGGAGCGTAGCCTCCATGTCTGGTCCGTGTTCTTCTCCGTTTATTTCCTCCTCTTCCGGAGCTGCATCTGCCAATCCCCCGAGTACTTCCTTCCCAATGTCTGGGGCATCAGCGCCAATATCCTGAGCATTCGTCTCGACTGGTGCGGAACCGTCATGGACGTGATCGTCTCCTGCCTGATGTAGAAGAGAATCTGGGTCGATGTTGTGTCCCTTGGATTCGGTTTCTTCGTGTGGGTCGTGTGGCTTCTGATGCATCTGGTGGACAGCGGAATCGTGAGCTCCGGAGTCCAGCTTATGATCCGGGTGATCGCAATTCCTTCCGTCGCATGGCACTGTCGACACAAACAGACAATCTTATTTAAACCACTAAATTACTGACAAAAATCTGTGCTGGGCACTATATGAATTAGTATTGTATTGTACTGTATTTGCGAATTTATAGGTATACACTCAGGAATTTGCCCTTTAAAAGCGCTCCCGGTTTGAAGACACTGAGAGAAGAGATAGGTTTGAGATAAGGAAAGAAGTATAAATATTTACAGTGAGGAAGATAGAGCGACGACATGGGAAAGTGAATTCCACAAAGAGGATCCTGTGCTAGCAAAGGATCGAGTCTAGGCCATTGTGGACCTGACACGTTGAAAAAAAAGGTCAGATCGAAGGGAACGCTAAGACGTCGCAGAGTGAGGACAGATACATGTATATACTAGATCTCTAATATACTTCAGAGCAGCAAGACGTAATTGATGTTTGAGCATGCACGAAGGTAAGAAGCTTGACTTGAATGCGCCCGAAGATGAGAAGTTGGTGCAGAATCAGATGTTCAGACATTGGTAGTAATTCAGAACTTTCTCTAGATTAGGTTAAGCATTATTACAGCAATTGAAACAGCAATATAATTAGGCCCAAGATGAATTATATTTGACTAAAGCAGACTATAAAATTATACTATTGGACAAAACAGTAGGACTGTATACACATTATTATGCTGCACTATTACTCCAGAACTTGTGTAAACAGATTAGCATAGGCCTACTACCAGAATCCTATCAGTGTTTACATGACAGTGTTTTAAAATTGGACAACAGTCTTGCTACTTGCTGACCACGACTCTCTTCAAGATATATTGAAGATATGATTTTTCTGTCGTTTAGATCACTCTTTGGACAAAATGCATCGGTATAGGATGCTATACTACTGTTTTACCAATACTAAAATGATTAGACGTGCACGTATACCAGGTCGCACTTATTGTTCTGATTATCGTGTATATGTACCTGGATGGTCGCTTGGATGTTTTGTGACAGTTTTACTGACCACAAAATCAGTTGTAATTCCAGCGAATACAGCCAAAATCAACAATTTGCTACACATCCGTAGCAGACAACCAGTTTTCTTGGTCATCATCTGTCGTCTTTTAAAATAGTATACTTCTACAAAGTCGAGTGTTAAGTTCCTTCTCGTTTATAAGTCTCGCTTTGCGACGCCATTAACATCAACGATGATCTCAGCATGCATGACAAAATTCCGCTAAGCAGTATGCACACAGAGTACCTTGTGTACACGTGTTCTACGCTCTCTATATTGATTTCTGAAAACGGCAGACACTACTGTAGTATTCATGATAATATTTTGTAAGGTGTTGTTTGGCCTGTCCAGCAGTATACAGCTGGGCAGCAATAATGTCTACTAACATTCTAGTCACTTCAGTGTTTGTGCTTCGTGTTATACAATTTGCCTAACAAAGCGACCTTCAATATAGACATGTAAGTATGCATGTCTGTAAAGTGTACTTATTTAAAAAATTATGTATGCGTGCATAAATTAATGTACGAATTTGCATACATATGTCCGTATGTATGCGTATGCACACATGCATATCCGTTGACGTATGTAGGCCCTATGGACGAATGGATCAATCATTAGTATGTTATAAGTATGCGTTCATGTGTTTGTATGCTTGTGTGTATGTATGTGTGCATGTATATACACTTATTTTATGCTTCGAAATTGCGAGTGCTGCTGCCAACACTAGGTGAACGATGCTCCCCACTGACCAGACAATTTGTGTCGATGGTCACATTGGTCTTCAGCGAGCACCCTAGACACAATGCGATGACTGCAATATCGATTTACCAATAGACCACGTTCGATGTGGTACGTGGCGTCTATCGTATGCCTACGTTCGTCTATTCGTGCGTAGATAGAAGTATCACAGATGTTACCTCCAGCCTCATCATGAGCAGACGCTCTGTAGCCTACACGTTCAACCTTTAATGTCAACAATTACATTATCTCCATCAATATATACATGTATTGTAGGCCCAAATATATGAGCCTACACACCTTATTATATGTGCTATAATTATATTCATTCGAAGATTTACAATCTTTAGCCCCCTTTCAGTTGTAGGTTCTATTAGGCTACAACTCGGAGAAGCTTCCCACTACAGCTGTCAATCTATATAACTATCGGCATCAACACGCCGAAGCGCCTCAATTTGAGAACGCTACATAGGGAAAGAAGCAGTAACAGATTGTCTGTTCTTCGTGTGTCAGAGCGTTGACATTCAGCCACCCCTCCTCCCCACTGGAATTCATTAATTTTATTCTAGTATTAATTTCTTCATTAATGAAGTCGAATGTTCAAAATGAATGTACGAAACGGTTCATACCAATATACATGTATCTTTTCGTTGACTGGAAACTATATCAATCCACTCTCTGCTGTCTCGCACCATGCAGGGCGGGAATCCATGCCTTCAAATCGGATCCACTTTTACATATTGACTGAATTTGTCGGCAACTCTATCACGAGCATATCATATATATGGTGCACATGTTTTGTCCTTCGATATATTTGACAAGTAATCGTAATCGTAATCTCGAAACTTCTAGGCTTGATTCTTTAGCGGTGCCGACCGACTTCCTATTATGGGGCGTCAGACCATCTTTCATACAGTAGTGTCGTCTACATACATGTAGCTCTGCACATTTGAAGCAGACTCATAGTACACCAGGTGTGAAGAACGTGGCGGTTTTCCTCTCGCAACCTATTTCTAGTTTTCCACTAGCCCTATCTCGAATCAATTCGTTTCGAGACCCTCGTGTAGGTCTGTACCAGAGGTGGGGAAAATAAGTTTTTTCATAAATGAAAGTTGATTTTCTAGTCTCCAATATTTTATAGTTTTTTAGTTTTTGGTTTTAAGATTTTTAAGCTTTCGGGTGACGTGAAGAAAAACTCCAACTCAGATTTAATACAATTGGGATTTCTGACTGATAAACACAAAAATTAATAATCGATGATATTTGAGTTTATTACAATAAAAGTTCTAAGTCTAGGTTTTAAGCAATTGAATCAATGTTTCTAAAAATCTGTATGGAATTTTATTATAGGAAAAACCAAAAGCCGGAATGTGGTGTTTTAGGATTTTTGGCTTTTCTTTAACAAAACACAGAAAATACAAACACTAAAGAAATCCAACGTTTTTACCCTTTTCTATACCCGGAAATTGATTCACGTTCATGGTTTGTATTTGAAGCATAAACTGAACAGTTCTATACTTAGTATCTGTAGCATATGCCTACGATAAATATTTTATTTGTGACTCATCCAGGAACGCGCAAGCAAGTCCTTGTACAATATTCTGAACTACTTTATAGAATAAGACCATTGAGGGAAAGTACCGCAGTATTACGTTTCTGTTAGATATATCTCCATTCGTAGATTATTATACCTTCTTTCTTTCTCAAAGCGTTGTAACCTACTCCAAGTGTCCGTACCAGCTTCTTATACCAGCTGGACCATACCGCCTCAGCATCTAAAGACTAACGAATAGGGGCAGACGACGTAGGATCAGCAGAGTCGATATACTTTGCTATCCAGATATTGGCTATAGTGACTGCCCCTAGGACGCTCCTTGGGAGCATGATGCACTGAAGGGATTACATTGCTCGAATGATCCGTATAGGCCTATATACGCCTATATACGCCATTCGCCAGCATGTGCACCAATGTGAGCTGCATTATATCCAGCTGACTAAGTTATATAGACGAACCACCTTGTCCCAAATGTCATCAGCCATTAACAGCAAATACATATACGCATCATCTTGTTCGAACAGGTGTTGAGCGCTAAGCATTGGATATATTTATATGGATATAGGTCTAGATCATAGGAGAACAGGTGTCTGTATATAGTCGTACATATAAATAGGCCTAGGCCTACATGCATACTGAATCCCGATGAAAAGCATAGACCTAATCCTAAACGTTTGTCAAGGACTGCCTGTAAATTAAACTAATATCAATAAATTTTATATGCAGTATCTACACGATTTCTGAATAAGTCTGCAAAACGCAGCACAAGCAAGAAAATTAAATGTTATAAAATATGGCAAAATTAACAGTTTCCAATTATCATAGGCCTGCGTCCTTACTTACTCAGACGCTGTCGACAACGTCATCGATGGAACATATAGGCCTATATCATTTGTTTTAGTGTAAGACGCAAAGAAATATGGCCTTTACAAAAGAAGATTAAATTTTAATTAATGTAGTGCGGCAAGAAAAAGGTTAAGGAGCGAAAAGGCTTCTGATTGAATTTTCGAACAGAAGCTGGTGTTGGTCGTCTTTGAATAAACTGTTGAAAAAGGTTCTTTGCCAGTTTCATCGATCTTTTTCATGGACCGAAAACCTGAGTGTTGAGAAACGCAGAAACACGCGCTGTTGAAAAAGTCGAATTGGTTGAATGGCTGGAATTAAGCCTATGCCAAGAAAATGCACCTGGAACCCACAGAATAGGTTGTCTTATTGCGAGGAAAATTGGGATTTCGATGACCTAAACGACATCATTGACCGAGCCATGAGTCATGACACTTTTCCTTGGGGTCTACTTTTCATCGGACTAAGTGTAGGCCTATATAGTCAAAATCAAAGACTCGCAGAACAGTTAACATTTATCAGCAGTTCATCTTCTTTGCAATTGTCTTCGATTACAGGTATATTAGATTTCGTTAAAATGCGCGTTTAATAGTATGAAAAGCAACAGTTTTTAACGAAACTCAAACCATTGAGAACTCCCCGTTCTGCAGATTACACAAGAAATAACAGTGATTACGTTGAAAGACTAAACATCCATCGAGGAATACAACTTTAATCAGGTCCTGTATAATTCAAGAACCGAATTGAATCAATCAGTTGTAGCCTATAGGCCTATATTCAATTCAGTCTATGTGTCTCTATACTCGCGTCTCTATAGGCTGTATAGACCACATGTAGGCTTATATCTTTCCTCCGGAATGATATGTGCATCTAAAAACAAACCTAAATAACAGACTAACTCTCACATACTAACTCTCCTTAAAATTGCATTATAGAATTACATACAATTATAGGCCTAATACAAATATTTACAGTATATAAGCCTAAGATGTACAACAATAAGGAAAATACCTTGATAAAACGCATAAAAAATGATCTGTTCGCCGTCTGTAATTAACCTTTCTAACGTAAAATTCACACAGATATGCATTTCTAGAAACAACGAATTAAGTTAAAAGGATGGATGTTTGGCGTGTATATTGAGTATACGAACTGCATTACTTCCTATCATTTTATTTACGATTGCATATAACATACGACAATTCTCAGTCTGCAGGTTTTGCTACATGATATTCAAACAGAAAAGCAGCAACATCAATGACGACACTATCAAGGCCTATTTATGACGTGTGCAACTGTCCATAGACCCTATAAGCAGTGATTATGTAGATGTATAGAGGCCTATCACAATTAACCGTAATGTCGCTCTGAACATATGGCGCTCGATTGACAACACCATTCAACTTTATTCAGTTAGTTTGTCCGTTAGTTAGACGCTCAGCCAATATTGGTTGGGTCCATGGTAAATTGATTACACACGGATCAACCACTGTTATGTCCACAAAGCTTATGTCCTATGTCCACAAAGCTAACTTGACCACGCAAGCCACCTAGCGATTAAATAGTACATTTTTATCATAATAATTACATTTTGACAAGGACGACATACGACGGAACAAGAAACTAATAGAATTCCTTGGAATAACTCTTAGCACACAATCGATGCAGCACAATAACACAAACAAAACTTACAAAGATCTGAATGACGGCAAACGGAAACACCACAGACGTCGCATGATAACGTAGGCCTAAATGCAGAGAGTAGTTTTGACTTTCATTGCTTGAAATACCTGAAGTTTGATTTTCAGGTCACATAGATAGGCCTATAACCTCGTCTAAATAAAACCAAATATAACGACGTAACAACGCTACAGATAAAGGAGTTCAATTTCAACATCAACGTCGCTTACTAGTGCATTAATATTCTCGATGCTATAGGCCTACAAGAATAAAAATCTGCAGTAAAAGAATGATAGAATCACTCGCTTGTTTTTGATCACGAGAACCCTATTTATTAGTTGATTTAATTAATACGATTGATTTGTTCAGCAAGTTAAGCTCAATTCGCTCTCTACCAGTTTACAAGCTTCGCCCTGAAACACTTTTTTGCAACTGTCAATACATCGAAGGTAATTAGTAGTAGCAGATGTTAATTCTCCATTAGCTTTGACGTCTCAGAATGCTTCTTCATGTTAAGATAAGCCTTGTAAACGATCATATCCAGCCCGCGGGCCTTGTAAGGGTGGACCTACACCACCTATCTCAAATTATGGCTTGATGTCCATGTGCTCAGCCACTTTGATAGACTGTTGTTAGGTTATTAGAAGCTGGTATTTTAGTCATCAGTCTCACATTCACTGCTTGATTTTGTTAGAGTAGAGTTTGCTGTGAATGCAATCCGTTAGAAGTCAGCACTGAAGACGAATCAGTGAATGATTGCGTTGTCGGCATTAGCTGCTACAAAGATTTTCTTCGGTGCTGCTGTCCTTGGTGAAGCTGAGAGATATCGATTAGTAGCTTAGAGAGTTTGGTATTCACAGGAGCTCTTAGGAAACATGTGTGACTTATCTACGAAAAGTAAGAGACGACCACTAGTCACTCCTCAGCAGGAAGTTTTGTTAACAGGAATCAAAAAAATTTGCCTCTAAAGCAGGCTATCAGTTTCCTTTGCTCACGATGCCAATGCAAGGCGATAATGGTAACGACTACCATGCAGGCGACAGGTGACAGACACCTGCCAATCGATATCTGCCTGAATGCGACGGGTAGATTCTGACCAACGAGAAGACAACTCATCCAAAACATTGCCCAGGTCACCAGGAACTTGGGAAACGTCAGGTCGACTGGAGAGAAATGGCCCATTGCATCTTGTAAAGACCTGCGGGTGAGCACACCTAAACGACGAACGTAGCGGGCACTGATATGCCAATAGCATCCTTTATATAGCCCATGTAACCAAGGTTAAGTTAATTTGCTCTCTACATGATGAACAATGCCCTCGATTTAAAACAATCAGACATGGTTCAATCGATCTTGTAGAGACCGAAGTAGGAGGTGCGTGATCTCAACGACACGAAGCTCGGTCTCCTCACTCGGACGCCGATCGTTGAGTCCTTCGTCAGGTGAAGAGTGGAGAAGATTCTGCTGTTGTAGCAGACGACTCCGCCAGGTACACAGTCGGACAGCTGTTCGTCTTCGAGCAGCTCCCGGTAGATGTTCTGCGAATAGGAAGAGATGGCATGACCGAAAACCCTCTTCTGACCTCTCGTTGACCTCGCCTCCTCCGAGTGCTCCTCCGAGTAATCATTCTCATCAAAGTCCTCCTTATCGTCGTCCTCAAAGACGATACGACTGTAGATGACATAGATTCCCGAGTCCTTGACCTTGAAGTGACCCGACGATGCGTTGAATTCGATGCCCTGGCGTATGAAGGCTGCGTTGCCTTCGCTGCTCCAGTCACGCAGTAACTCGTATTCTACAAGATCACGTGTCAGTGTCACACAAGTCTATATATAGGAATTCATATAGCGCCTTCGTGATACCGAAGTAGATGATGCGACATTATCCAGTCAGTAAATTGTTGTTGTCAATCATCCACGTCTGACCTACTCTGATCAGGGAGGAAGTCGAGCCATCAATTCATTCAACTACACTGTAGTCATTAATCCAGTCAGACAAGTGAGACAACGACACCAATTCGTAAACCATTCAGGAGTTTAGTCAGTAAGTAAGTAAGTAAGTAAGTATATTCTTACAGTTCTTACAGAAACACCGACTAACCAATCAAACAGCTATAAACCATTCATCCAATCCAAACATCCAGTCATCAAATAGTAAGCAAGCTTAAGCAATGACATCCAAGGCAGTTCAGCCTGCAGTCAACCAAACCATTCAGACAGTCGGTCACCGAGGCCATTCAGCTGGGCAACAAACAGGTCAGCTGTAGACTGGTAGACGATCAGAGAGAGAAGAAGAGCGAACCAATAACGGTTTAAACAACAGCTGCTGACGTCATTATACCTTCGTCCATCTCATCAGCGATAGTAGTTTCTGGTTTTCGGTTGACGTGTCGCCGCCTGGCGAGCTTCAGAAAGACATGCGCCGCGTTGCGATTGATTGGAGGAGGAAGGAGAGGATTGTTCAGCAGGTTGTACAGGTCTTCGCCTAAACAACAGTCAACAATTGAAAACAAGTTGAAGATTAAGCAAACGTTGGATCAATATTTTCAGCTTGGACAGTTGTTTCAATGTAAGGGTTATATTAAGCCGACTCTTTTTGTCCCAACGGCAACGGCCTATGTTGTCATAAGCTGTCGTCAAACTGATGAAACACACATTATTAACGTGTTTGAATAAATTTCATATTGGTAACTAGACAATAATTATTATAGGACTAATGAAGATGTGACACCAGATTTAAAGACAGTAGGCCTATTATGTTTTGTTCATTGCTTACAAATACGATCAATTTTACGCCTGGTCGTTTTAGGCTAAGTTATTTTATCATTTGCATCTGTTAGGCGATTTAGCTGCTGTGCTATGTTTTACGCCATACTTCGTTGTACCACATTGTGCTTTGCATAAGCCTAGATTAAGGCCAAGGGCTTATGCATCGACTCAACAGCGTGTCCAAGCAGCGATCCAAGAGTAAAGCAGAATGTATTAATAAGAATATTAGAAGTCATCTTCGTAATATGCATTTTTTTTACCTTTTAGTCTCTCTTGAAGTGACTGCTTGACACCCTGAAACAAACGACAAAAGCTTTGATTAGACTTATAATCCATATTACCGTTATATTCTCATAAAAATATGTACAATTATTAGTCACAATCCACAAAAATTTACATCATCATTGTCGCCATATTTATCGTCGTCATCATTATCATCACAGGCACTAATGTCGTCACCATCATTCTCATCAACAATGCAGCTTATAATTTTTTCTAATCCATTTTCAGTTAATATTCTTATTAATACATTCTACATAAGCCTGTAATGATGCAATCTTTGCAAGAATCAGAATATCGTGGGCTAATTATTTAGGCCTATATGTAATTTTATGTATAGTAATTTATAGGTTATATATGCAATCACGGTCAGTTTGATAAATAGAACTTAGGACCGATCAACTTCTGAAAATTTCCAGTCGTTGAACAGAAACAGAGCTGAAAATATGCATACTACCCAGCTCATCGGTTTGTCAACGGTTATTTCCTCCGTCTAATCGCCTGGTCAACTTCTCAGACACGTAGAAGCGCTCGTCAATAAACTGGTGTCCTGTGCTTAGCTTGGAATAATACACCAGGATGAAAAGCGCTCCATAAATATAAAGTTAACAACTGATATATCTCACTGAACAGTTCAAATCGTGCGAAAAAATTCCAAAAATTAATTTCGCCCTTCGCCTCATTAGCTTTATAATGTCAACGATCGGAAGAGTGCGATTAGCAAACAATTGAATCGCACGACTAGTATGAGAAATAGAGTCTACACTGATTTGCGCACAAAACAAACACATACACACAGATAGTGTGACACACACACACAAATCCGCTGTAACATTAACAGATATATAGGCTATATATATATATATATTTATTATATATAAATAATTTATTGTGTGATTAACATTTCTCTGGACGGTCAACATCTCTGACTCTGATGTCATGAACCATTTATTACTTGTAAGTATGGTCTTCAGGTTTTGGCAGAGGATTGAATCGAAAACGAATTAGGTTTCAATCTACCTTTTGTGGAAAATGCTATCCTGTCATTTAACAGACGGAAGACTTAGATCTCTGTGTTTCATGAATAAGTAAGTGTAATGGATTATACACTGGCCTCATACGAAGAATAGAAAACATGACCCAGTCTCTCTACGATCGTGTTCACTAAATAGCCTCTCATAGATAGACTCAACCTTCTTTCACCAGGTGGTGCGGCAAATGCGAGAGACAGACAGACAGACAGAGAGAGGGAGACAGACAGAGAACATGGTAGAGTGATCGAAATAGAGACAGAGACTGACGGAGAAACAACCAGGCACCTATAGTTTTATGTGGATATCCTGTAAAGATCGATAATGAAAACTTGCAAGAAAGTTCCCCTTCGCTTGCCTCCTTGAGCGTAAGCTATAATGATTTGTTGTCAAGTACTTGATTATGGAGTGCTCAATTGTTCATTGTACCGACCAGGGTCAAGAGAAATCGAGGTCTTCTCACGGCTTATCAGAAGACCCCATGCAGACCTGACAATGGCATATTGACAGTAAACAAAGTCTGCCTTCAATTAATAGGCAGTAACCTTAAGAAATGGAACTTGAGCCTTCGATTTGGCCGTGGTAGGGGATTGTTTCGCAACGATAATGAAGTTTCAGTCTGGCTTTTGTGGAAACTACTTGAACAGGCGGAAAATCTAGATTCGAGTGTTTTAAGTGCATTAATGGTTGTTGTGAAGACGAATCATTCTTGAGTCACAAAAAGCTAAGAATGGTATAAGATGGGAGAACGAAAGTCAAGGAATCGTTCTCTTATTCCATGATCGCTCCATAAATGATCGTTTCTTCTGCGGTGTCAGTGTCAGTGTGTGTGTGTTAGTGTCTGTATCTAGCTCTGTCGCTAGCTGTGCGCCTCTGTCTATTCCATTATCTCTGTCGCTGCACTTTGTGATCGTTGTAGTTGCATATATAAATTTTCATATTTATAGGTCTATGTGCGTGTTTCAGTTTTATGACTCTAGCACATATATTACGTTTCTGTATCTGTCGTTGTATCCGTGTAAGTATCTCTAATTAATATACAATGTAGGCCCCTCTATTCTACCACTGCTCTGCTTCCGATTGCTTCGTGATTTGTAATCTATAGCACTGTTTCAGACACTTGTTTTGCTTCTACTGTTTTCCAAAACTCTATGTTTCTCTCTCCACGTGTCTATCGCTCTGCCTCTCACTATATGGGCCTACGCCTGTTTCTCCCTTTGAACTTTGAACCGGTTTACTAGCGATCACCTGCATCTGTTTAGCATTGAATTACTTCCACGGCGATAATAGGCCTAATTTAATTAAGCAGCGTCAATGTCTATGGGCGGGTACTATCTGCATAATACATGTAGGCCTATCCTCTAAAATTCTTAAAAACAGGTCCAAAACAGAGGCATAAATCATTAAGTCTATCGGTGGTTAGCTGGATAAACGTGATACGAATGCTAGGCCTACTGAAGTCAAATATCGGTCAACTTTCGTTTCTGTAGAGGTCTAGTGTTTCTCATTTTCATATTTAAATTCTAACTACGCAGATTTACCACATCAGTCAATTGAAAACAAAAGTGCATCTTAAAGAGCGCATAACAACCCTTCCACAGTACACACAACCCAACTCATTTCACGTAGGCCTATATCACCTCTATAATCTATTTAATTATTTTTAAACATCGAGACAGAGACCGAAGCATAGACAGACAGACATACAGACAGACAGAGAGACTGCAGGAACGAACAAGAGACATAGTCAGACGAAGGCTCAACCAAACAATTCTAATTAAACACAGATACCTAACCGCTTTTTGGATATCTTGCACAGATATACTTTGCAGCTCAGTCAATAAACTGAAACTTATCACACGAATTTCCATGATCGGGATCATGGGATTCAAGTTCTGGCAGGAACAACATTTGCAAACATGTAAATTATCGGTACAACAACAGAAAGAACAGAGAAAGAGATCAGATATGGACATTGAAATAGAGAGAGAGACAGACAGACAGACAGACAGACAGACAGACAGAGACAGACAGACAGACAGACAGACAGACAGACAGACAGACAGATAGATAGACCGATACAGACAGACAGAAATAGAGAGAGAGAACTAGGCACGTCTTATAAGCAACACGTGATCTCAATTGCAAGTAAAATGACATCACAACATAGGCCTATATAAGTATATATGCATGGCAAGGTTATGCAAGCAAGCCACAGCACGTGCAACAGAGACCTAAGAGACCACTGAGCCTTGACAATGCGCACACATAAATAGGTGAATACTCTATACCTAAAATCATACGCTCTTTTTTACAGCTCAAGTTCATGCATGAGTACTCGGTAGTCTCATTTATGTGCATTTACATCAGCTATGTAGGCATATAGACCTACGTTATAACGTACTTATTTAAAAAAAAACTACTTGCTAGGCCTACACGTAGAGTATATCATAGTAATATAGTCTACTCAAAGTCTCTGCTGTGCTAGATTGTCGCTTATGCTAAGTTACGGTCGAACGACTCTGCTGTAAATGTTGTTCACTGTGAATCCTAACGATCCTATACACAGGTCTAAATGTAGAGGAGGTCTTTCAGATTTACAACTAATTATAGCTAACTATACACACTGCAGACACTAAACTTATAATTGGTACACACTGAAATGCATGCATAATATGCCCATTTGTGCATTATGTTGTGTATTATGCTTATGGAACGTCTTTATACACTGCACGATAATAATTATATAGGTCTAATAGGCCTATACATGATGATGATGATGATGTGATGAGTTATCTGCCCAAAGGCAGGTTCTATGACTTACACCACCTTGCGATGAGTGAGATAGTTTCCCGTTGCCTTCCTCACAGGCACTTATGGGTAAGCAACTTGACTAAGGTCGCTGCGTAGCCGCTCATGTGGGATTCGAACCTGCGACCTTTCTGTTACAAAGCACAGAACATGCACTGCGTCGTGTTCATTCCATCCTAGCCCGAGATTTCACATCTCTGAATGTCCGCCAGCAGCGGTAGTCGAACCCGGTAACAACCAGCGCTCTTACCGATGTAGCTTTGTGCCAGTTCTCATATTATACAATTATAATATGCTACTAGTTCAATAAACTTTAATATATTATTATAATATATAATAAAATAATGAGTGATGATGATCATAATTCTATAGTAGTTCAATGAAATGTAATATAATATATTTAAAACAAAATAATAAGTGATGATAATGACTCATAACCGACGTGCATTGATTCTGGCCGAGACAACTATTATGCATGGCTAAATAAAGCACACATTTGTACGGTTTTTTAAACTGGTGAAGGAAGTACATTTAACGGAGATGTGAATTCCTGCTGAGTTGTGCTATCTATAGGTTCAGCTACATGTATACTATAGGTTCAGCTATAAATCAGTGTCAGTCGTACCGTCACACAACAGCTCGGTCATGATAGATTGCGTTCTGCCGCATTGAATTTGACTGGGAAAGCCATTATTGCTCAAAATAGGCAAAAAAAGCACTGAACACAATTATAGGGGGATGGATAGAGTAACCACGGCGTTGTCAAGCCCCTCATAATCGCCGTCGTCTCTTGGCCATCTTTATCATTATCGTATAATTATTGCTATCATCAACGTCGTTATCATCAACTTTATCACCAAGCATATCATCAGTATTGTCACTAGCTTCGTCATTGCAAGCATCATCATGACTTTAACCGTCCTCCTTCCGAGCCATATTAACCACTGTTTCTCCTCATCATCACCACCGTCCTCTTTCACTGCATTGCTATTACGGAGCTATATATATAAGTCGTATTGTTAGATGCCTATACCTCTCCAGATTGCATTCTAACTCTGTAGCAGCGGCGTAGCGAGCCGTATTGCCGCCCGGGGCGAGTCGACATTTTCCACCTTTTAAACCAAAAATTTGTCAACATTTTCCGCCTTTTGCACCAAAGATATCCGACGACCTGTTTTAGTCAATCGCCTGAAATTTCCTCATTTCCTTTTCCGAAATTTCTGACGACCATTTTTTAGCCATTCGCCTGCAATCTAACGAGATCGATCGCCTTTTCCTTTACTCCCTCTTTTCAATAAAAACTCTTGTTTTCGCTACTTTTCTGTCTCTTCCACCCTCATTTTGCCGCCCCTCCCAAAGTGCCGCCCTCTGCCCCCCCCTATTGCAACGCCTCTACTCTGCAGTGCATGCAAGACTTGCAAGAGTGTGCAGACTAACCTCCAGAATAAGTTCCTTCATCTGCGCCTCATCATCGCCCGAAGAACAGCAGAGGTAGCCGCCTCTCGACGCATCTTCCTTTGAAACTCCGACGAGTCTTCGAGCATCATCCGCCTTCAAATCCTTCGAATTCCCGGGACCGCACGGAATACATATCGTCCTCTGACCGTCCTTTGCCTTGGACGAAGACAGACCGCCGAGGGTGAGGAGAAGGACACTGAGACCAACAGATAGGACGACATTCACAGCAACCACACAGACGACCAGACAAATCCGACGATTTCTACGTCTCTTCTGCTTCTTCTGAACATGCCACTCGTGACCTGGGTTCACTTCCTGTTGACCCATGACCTTTGGGGTCAGTATGACGTCAGTGGCGGTGACCGGTTCCAGGGCGCGATAGTCCGGTCCTCGCATTCCGTTGCAATGGTTACCGATGCAGCAGTGCGAAGATGCTACGGGGGAGGTAGATGGATCCTGCTGCTGAAACAGCGGCTGTCCATTGTAGCATCTTGTTGCCATGACGACTCCTGGCTGAAGGTTACGAAAAAATTGATGATAAAAGTTTTACTATAACTTTCGACGAATGTCGTTTAAAATTACTAATTGTATAATGCCAATGCATAATTTACATCATAGACCTATAATGCGTACTCTTGTAATTGTAATGAGATGTTAAATTTGATGTAATTTAATAATTATAACGCCATTTTATTGCGTTGTTATATGAACTGCAATTTCTTGTACATTTGCAACTCGACATTACGGTAATGCAAATTAGCTTAAATTAAGTTGACATGAGATAACACAGCTTTAATAGGTTATTACGTATTGTATAATCGTACCGAGAGATCGCGCTGAGCAACAGCCACTAACAACCGTCCGCTCTGCTTTCTAACTATAGTCAACAACCAAAGAGGAAGTTCGTTAGACGTATAAGCAACGCTCACATTGCATGCACTTAGACCACACATTTGCCTATAATATCTCGACTTGAGCGTCAGCCTAAAGCCCTAAACCCAATGGCTCTGCATTTTGGCCTGAGGCTCTCGATGTTAAGGCTCTGAGAACGTCTACTATTAAACACTATCGGCCAACATAGACTATAATACTGTTAAGGCGATGTTTCAAACACCTAACCGGGGTTGAGTGAGGAGTCTCTTTTAAGCGACTGTCATGCGTTTATAGGTCTATGTCCAATGTATGCAAGTCTGAAGACGAATAATAATTTATCCAGTGTGATAATGGCAGCGTTTATAACTGAAGAGATTTACGTGCGCACAGTTTAACACGTGTACTTCAAGTGAATATAGGCCTAGACAAGCTCATAATAATTATTTATGTCACGCTACAAGAGGAGGAGTTTGTGTATTGTCTCACACAGGAAGTATACCAAGCAGGCCTGCATGCATGAATACATGTATATCGTACATTTATAGTGAAACCTGCGTGCTGCTAATTCAAAATCCGATCCCAATTTAGTCATGCTTTGAACCCATCATGCAGGAATGAACAGCAACAGGTTAAACACTTTCAAGTGACTGAGTGATGGCGAAGTTCGTTGCTCTGACGAAAATATAAAAATTGTCAGGTATCCATTTAAATAGAATTATAGGTGCGTGCACGATCATGACCGAGGGCTTGCCTCGCATTACAGCCTGAAGTGGAATAAGGACTCGGATTTCTCTTAAAGCGGCAATGGTAATCGTTATAGCGCCCACAAACGTGGAGTCGCGAGAGCCAGCTTACTCACAGCACTAGCACTTAGTCAAACCGGAATCGTAAGGCAGGGAATCAAGATCCAGGAAATCAGGCAAAGGTGTACTTTGTGGGAACCTTAGTTTTTACAGCGCTTTGTCAAATCAGAATCGTAAGGCAGGGAATCAAGATCCAGGAAATCAGGCAAAGGTGTACTTTGTAAATCAGAATCATAAGGCGGGAGGGGTTCAAGATCTAGGAAGTCAGGCAAACTTATCAAATCAGAATCGAAAGGTAGGATGTCAAGATCCAGGAAGTCAGGAAACCGTGTACTTTGTGGGAACCTTAGTTCTTTCAGCACAATTGTAATTATGATAATATACATTTTAGTTAAATTCATATGCATAATTTTATGTATATTTTCTATGTGTTTGTCTGACCAAGATTCGTTGCTATAATGTGTAGATGCCTAAAGTCAGAAAGATTATCGCGGAGATGGTTTAAGGCTTATATTTACCATAATATCGACTAAGACTGATAGAAGTTTGAATCAATAACTATGTAAATGTAATCGACGTAAAGTGGGAGCAAAGTTGTGTTTATAAATCGTTGGTGGTTTTGACAAG
>JAQFXW010000342.1:0-19919 GCA_034693945.1 Dendrobaena attemsi | reverse complement strand
AATGTTTGTCTTCTCTGTAGCATAAGAATGTTTGTCTCTTCTGTGGCATAATAATGTTTGTCTCTTTTGTAGCATAAGAGTGTTTGTCTCTTCTGTAGCATAAGAGTGTTTGTCTCTTCTGTAGCATAAGAATGTTTGTCTTCTCTGTAGCATAAGAATGTTTGTCTTCTCTGTAGCATAAGAATGTTTGTCTCTTCTGTGGCATAATAATGTTTGTCTCTTTTGTAGCATAACACTCTTGAAGTGATGTTAGACAGAGGCGAGAAATTGGATGACCTTGTCACTCATTCAGAGGAACTTAGTTTACAAGCAAAGACATTCTACTTAACGGTAACAGACTTAACTCCAATTGGTTCAAGTTGTGATTCTCTTCCTAACTGGTCATCGCACCTATAACATAACAATACATATACTATTAGAATGCACTAGAACCTTCTTATAAAGCATCTGATATAACGCAAATGGACTAAAATGGTCTAAATTAATCCAGACTCTTTTCTTCTAGAATGTTCAGGTAAAACACTTTTCCACATACATGTATAATTTACATAATATACTGTAGAGAAATGTAGTCTTCAAGATTAAGGATCTTTTGGTTTTTCTTACCATCAATGCATTGTAAGGTACTTACAGTATGGGTACTGAATGTGTGTAATATATTGATTCATTATTTGTAATGCCTTGTACATTACAATAAAGTGACTGGTTTCGATTGATTGATTAAACTTATTAACTGAGCATAATATCTGTTTTATTTTTCTGCTTAATAGGCTAAGAAGACAAACCAGTGCTGTGCGGTGCTGTAGATACTGACTCATCAGCATTAGCGATAACTTATCGTCCGTTATCACCCGTTTTCTGACAGTGCTTCTACCGTGTTATCATATTGCTGTAATTTTTAAGTGTCCTCATAATTAACTTTTTTGTTTGTTTGTTTGCCAGAAAGGGCTTTTATTAAGACCAATGCTGCTGGTTCAAGGGCGTTGCTAAAATTATTGCAAAACTGACTTGGCAGCTGATGATGTTTCTGTCATTGGTGCTGAAAACAAGACTGTAACACTCTACTATAAAATCTAGGCAATTTGCATACATTGCTACTGCATGAGGTTGCTACTGAACGGTTTAGAGTAACCCTTGAGCTGTTTTAGTTCTGATACCAGTGATTGTGTGAATTGAATAACTTGATAATCTGTGAAAATGATCCATACCAACCTTTAAGAAGTTATTATGTTGTTGTAATTGTTGCATACTTCTTAGTGTGTAAATATAATATCTTTAACTCGACATTAATACGTAATGTATTGTGAGACTTGTTAGTATGTATATAAAGTAGTATATTGCATTGAGTTTTTCATCACTTGTACACAATATTTTGCATGACTAGTTTGTGTGTATCTAATATCTATAACTTGAAAAGCAGCAGGAGTTTGAATACCATAAAATAGTTGGTTGTCTAATTTCAATTCTCATTTAGGGCATAAAAAGAAGGATAAGTAGGCCTAAAGTAATATTTGAACTGTACTATTATTAAAAGTTGAACTTGTATGTGAATTCTATGAGCAGCATCTGCCTTTCTGAGTCCAGTAACAATCGTTAAGTGATTTGCCAAAATGTTTTTCTGTATAAATCCTTCAAAAGTCAACAGTATAGTTCTCATGTGCATATGCTTGAGGCTATATGTGTAGATTTGGATTTGGAGAGAGACTTCTACCATTCAGAGTTTATATTCATCTTGCATGTACACATATCTACAACTGAAGTAAGCAATACTTTGAATTGCATCTTAAGAGATGCTGACATTATTACAATGCTGGTATTACTAGAATGGCAAGCTGTTTACATCACTTTAAAAGCAAAATCAAGTTAAAATACCTACATGTCAGATTTTTAAACTTTTACTGCAATTAATTACATGTCATTTGAAATGTATTCTTGTGTGACTTAAATGTACGTGCAGCTTTCTTTAATTTGTTACTGAAACGTTATCCTTGAAAGAAACTGGATGTCTTTGTAACACTATACGCGATAGCTAGTCTCAGGGACATCTACACCATAGAAGCCTTGGAGGGGGAAGTTTTTTGGGCGAAATAGGGGGGATTTTAATTCCTTTAAACATCGTACCATTGAAATCTTATTACCATAATTTTCAAACTTCTATGCATGACTAAAGCGAAGGGCATGCATAATAACGAGAAAGAAATTTTGCTAGGGAATCTAAATGAAGTGGCTAAAATGGGCTTCATTTTACAGTAAATGCTCTAAAATGCGTTGACGGTTGTTGCTTCGCTGAGAGAGCTTACGACGCTCCCTTAGACTCCCTAGTCGTCAAACGCATCGTCACAGTAGTCAAAATTAGTTCAAATATGCACTGATATACAGTGGCTACAGAAAGGGGGAAATATAGAGGAATTTGGATGGGTGGAAAGTTGCTCCAACAACTCAGGGGAGATAGACGCCTCTGGCTAGGCTATATGTAGTCGTATTCGTATAGGCCTATCTTATCTAACATCTATGTAGGAGCGTTTGGACAATAATTGGAGAGGATTTTATTAATTAATTAATTAACTTCTGTCGTGTCGTTGCTTAGTGCACTGCACCAGGTAGCCTACATGTAGGCCTATCAGCCGATGTTGTACCAAAACTTATCATCGACAGCTTGGCTTGTGGCTACCCCTACGTGGGGAGCGTTGCACGATGTGGCAACGATGCACGATGGGGCGTTTACTACGTTTTAAGGCGTCCCAGTCAGTTCGACCAGTAGGGGAGTTGATTCATCCTAGGACCAAAGCACTCCCTCTGGAGTCTATTCCAGTAGGGGAGTCAATTCCTCCTAGGACCATAGCCCTCCCTCTGGACTTTATACCAGTAAAGGAGTTAAAAGTTTAGAGGGAGTGCTTTGGTCATAGGATGAATTAACTCCCCTACTGGAAAAATTGTGGAGGGAGTCATTTGGTCCTAGGATGAATTAATTTCCCTACTGGAATAAAGTCCAGAGGGAGTGCTTTAGTTCTCGGATGAATTGACTCCAGTACTGGAATAAAGTTCAGAGGGAGGGCTTTGGTCCTAGGGTGAATTAATTCCCCTACTGGTAAAAATGTAGAGGGAGTGCTTTGGTCCTAGGAGGAATTAACTTCCCTACTGGAATAAAGTTCAGAGGGAGGGCTTTGATCCTAGGGTGAATTAATTCCCCTACTGGTAAAAATGTGGAGGGAGTGCTTAACTCCCCTACTGGAATAGAGTCCATAGGAAGTGCTTTAGTCCTAGTATGAATTAACTCCCCTACTGGAAAAAATGTGGAGGGAGTCATTTGGTCCTAGGATGAATTAACTCCCCTACTGGAATAAAGTCCAGAGGGAGTGTTTTGGTCCTAGGATGAATTAACTCCTCTACTGGAATAAAGTCCAGAGAGAGTGCTTTGGTCCTAGGAAGAATTAACTCGCCTGGAATAAAATCTGAAGGGAGTCATTTGGTCCTTGGAGGAATGGACTCTACGGGAGTCTGGATTTCCTGACAGGAGTGCTTTAGTCCTAGTTATAATACACTCCAGGAGTCAATTGGTCCTAGTAACAATACACTCCGGGAGTCTGTAGGCCTATATCCGGGATAAATACACTCCCGGAGTGTTTAAAAGCGGGAGTCTATTCAGCCTACTACACCGGCATTTCGTGGAGACATAGACTATTCGATCACTGCCTAAAGACACAGTCACGCTTGAGGCTTGTCTTTCGCCTACCTTGTTGATTCGTTGATGTGGCCTACTCTATGGTCATGGTTATCTTGGTAACTGCAGACTTGCTCTAAACTTTATTTCGCCGCGCTCTTTTGTCCGCGCCCTTTTGTTCGCTCCGTTATGTCCGCGCCCTCTTCGAGCGATAGCCTATACATACCTTAGTTCTACTTCTACGATGGACCAACTAATTAATGGATTTCTAAACGTTTTGCACGCACATTATCATAAAGATAACTTATAGGCCTATATAATCACATGCATATCTACAATATATAGAATTTGTATTTTTATATATATGTATTTTTTATAAGCACATTCTTTATTCGATTCAGATGTTCCCAGTACTTGCGGTGTTGACTAGACCGAAGAACCTGATTGAACTGGTCATATGCAGACGACTGATTTAAGACGTCTCCTCGATGCTGCATAGGTTAGCACAGCAGAGGGCTATGTTTAGAGAAAGTACTATAAGATAACGATGACCATAGAGTAGGCCTTATAGATTGTGCCACTGCCAACGAGTCAACAATATATTATAGGCGACAGACAAGCATCAAGCTCCACTGTATCTTTAGGCTCTAAGCAGTCTATGTCTCACGTTGGCTCATTTTAATACACAGAATCTGTATCGCTTGATGTGTAGGGCCCAAATGTCAACTATATGCACCGAGAACCGAGGTAAGTAGGTAGGCCTGTCATGTATGCCACCAATAGGCCAATTTGTTCGCAAAGGATCAGATTATAGGCCTAATTCAAGCAGATGACTAGATTTGGACAATATAAGAACCTGAGCCTACAGGCTTTACCTATATAATTTTTATGAATTACGAATTATGTTTAGGCCTACGGCCCTAGGCAGGCTAGGCTTCGTGTAAGACCACGAATTTGGTAAACAGTCTACGTTTGGATGTCTAGTCCGTTGTTTTCGTCAGCAGAACTTCATCGGAAGGTAAACTCAAGCGAACCCATTAATAAGTGCCTCTAATCCAATTTAATAGGCCCAGTTATTTTCCCTCTTCTTAGCCTGTTTGTAGGCCTAAAATAGCAAGGGCCTACATTTCTAGGCTATTTTTCACTCTGTTGTCTCGAAAAGACTTGTGGAGTCGTTTACTTGTGGAGTCAGTTGATATCAGCCTATCTATGATATAGGCCTATTAGGCCTCTACCTACTCGTAACAGATGATAAGTTTACACTGAGTGACACAGCTTGGGTTCGCAACTTCGCAAAATAGGGCATTGTCTGTGGGAAATGGGCTTTGGGAGCAGGAGATGCTGACCCTAGGCTATATTCGTTTCTACACTGTGTCGGGATGAAAAGTAGTCCCCCTAAACGTTTGTCAATAAACAATAACTTCTTAAAAGCCATACCCATAGCTATAAAATTATATGTGCAGTATCCTAAACAATTTCTCAATAACTTCAATAAGTCTGCCAAATTTGACTTAAATTTACGCAGTAGGCTACAAGCAAAGAAACTGAATATTAAAAGATATCGGGTGAAATTGAGTTTCCAGCACAGGCGCTTACGTCACAGGCGCTTACGTAGGCTACTCAGACGCTGTCTACGTCGTCATCGATGGAATAGATAATTTGTTTTATTGTAAACAACAAATAGGCTAAGTGTGGTGTTTACAAAAGAAAATAAAACTTTAATTATTGCGGATAGAAAATTAAGGATTATGGTGCGAAAAGGTTTGCGAATGATTTTTCGAACAGTGTCTTTGAAGAAACTGAGGAAGACGATTGATGCGTTTAGGCCTATTGAGCGCCCGGCGGCTGGAACACGCAAGAAGCATGTTCCTGCCGAACGTCTCCTTAAGACCCGTCCACACTTTTCGAAGTCACATATCTGTCGGCGTGCCAACCCTGGGGTACACTAATTTGAGCTTCATTGTCAGATTTTGAGTGCGATGTGGATTTGAAGACCGCGGTATAAGCCTACACGACATCATTGCCACGTTGGAATTTGTCTATTTTGAGTAGGCCCTACTTCATCTCAAACGTTCATAACTTTGACAAACTCATCAATATTTCGAAGCGGCTGTAGGATATCGTGCCTAATCGTGGTAATATGGCTACTGATGCTAGTTCTGTTCAATCCTCTATTCATTAGGCCTATGCCAGATTTTATCAATGTTAGGTCTATTCATGATGCTTATGTTTTATTTTGTTCATTTTGGTACAGAGTTACATAATTCTATAGGACTAGGCCTGCAACTCTATAATTATGTGGTCCTTACACGGGGACCTAAAATGGCGTAGCGTCCATTCAAACGGACAGGTGCTTCTGAATCGTTTCATCGAACTGTTTCGACTGCTTACGAACTATGGCACGTTAATCTCTACCATTTATTTATTATTTTATATATCTAGCCTATATGTAATTCTATATAGGCCTACTGTGGATCAGGCCTACTTAAGCTATAGGGCCTATAGATAGTGACCAATTCGGTGAACGAGTTGCTTCGATCGCTAAACCCAGATTTCGGAACTCTAAGAAGACAAAATAACAGCTTACTGGGAATCAGACAACACGTTGACAGTGTCAACCCTCTACGATCGACTTTGTTGACTTGGAGTAATGGACTGTTGGTGTATGACGTTGTCTGATTCTGCCACGTCAGTATAGCCTATTAATGAAACCACTTGCAGGGCACTTTCAGGACAGTCTGATTTCAGCGCCGTACCGTAAACTTTCAAAACTTATGACTATTAGGCCTTTAGCCTGTAGATTCCACGCTACCAACGAGCCAAAAGGTCAATAACGTGCTCTGAACTTGAATTCAAGTAGGCCTAAATACGGTATAGTTGTGTAGGCCCTATTTGTATCTAAATTTCTGCCGAAGGCAACTGCCTATTACGTAAGTCATAGGCCTAAGCAGCTGTCGTTAAACTGTGGATACATGTATTCTTATTGTAAATCAATCTGGTTTCTTGGTTTCAATAAACACTTTGATTGATTGATTGATTGTAACATGATTTGAATCGATTCATTAAATTTTGATTTTTATTTGATTGATTGATTGATTGATGCACAGGTATCGCGTCTGACGTTGACACGAAAAGGCAATATTTAGGCTATATATATATAATTTGTCAAAGTCTTGTCAAGGAAAGATCGATCAACTGAACTTGTCAAAGCGTACGATTGACTCGACTGTGAGTCGGTCGAGTCGACGACTTTTCGACTAACTTGATTTGACCGGAGTAGGCGACTCCTCGCATCTTGTATGCAACATCTGGCGACGTGGTCGTGTAGTGAGATGATCGCCAACTTGCGTCCGAAGGACAGCGTGTTCGTTTCAGACTCAAATCACTAGACGTGTATGGATCTTGAGCACGTCCTTTACTCACAATTGCTTGTGACGCTTCTGCGTGCTAACTCCGACACGCCTCCGTAGTCGGGACCGCTTCTGAGTAGTAATGGACTTAAAGGGGCGGTATAGAAATACGTGAATAAATATAAATAAAATATAATTTATTATGGTCCTGTAGTTTATCTAGCTATGTTATTAACCACACACCTCTATGTAGGTCAATGCCGACTACAAAAGGCAACATAATTTATATCTTCGAGTAAAGTGCGTCGAAAGCCCCGTGGCCATAGTTCGCGATTTTTCTTAGGCACGTAGCCTTCGCATTAAGCCTGCAGCCTAGCATATCGATGTTATTCTTATTTCTACATATCGTATAGGGTATAGTAGCTCTACGTGTCAGTCAGCTAACCTCCCATATGGGCCTAACACGGTTGTATTCTTAAATACAGGCCTGCAGTTTAGTGGCCTATAATATAGCCTTTCCGTTTTTAAATGTAGACCTATAGGACTCGATTCAGTTGATGTCAAATCACAGGGCATAGGCCTCAATGACAGTTAATCTAGATACTGTTAAAATAAGAACATTCGATATTAGTTTAAGTTAGCCTATAAGCTAGCATTTTCGATTCGGTGTGTACATAGGCCTAATGTCGGCCAAGTGAGCTTATGCCAAAAAGTTCAAACAAAAGCCAAGATGCCAGATTAGTTAAGGTAAGAGACTATTGTTGGCTCAATGTCTTTATATTAGAACGAACGACACTTAAGCTTAATTAATTATAATACTAAGTCCTATTCTCGGCATTAGACCATTCACTTCCAGTTCTATTAGCTTTCAGGAGACCGACCATTAACCATCAGAGACCATTAGAAGACCTAGGCCTACAGCAGCAATCGTCTGTTGTTGTTGTGCTACTGTTGTTGTTGTTGTTGTTGTTGTTGTTAGTTTTGTTGTTGTTGTTGTTATTGTCGTTGTTGTTGTTAGTTTTGTTGTTGTCGTTGTTGTTGTTAGTTTTGTTGTTGTTGTTGTTAGTTTTGTTGTTGTCGTTGTTGTTGTTAGTTTTGTTGTTGCTATTGTTGTTGAATTAGTTCAAAAGAACGAATAACGAACGAAGGATGGGATTTCTCGTAAATAGTGTGAATCTCTCAAATATTCATGAATAAAATCTTCCTATATCAAATGTTATCTCGTCAAACTGCGAATGGTTAACAGACTGCAGGCCTTTATCTAGCATTTGTAGCATTTGGCCAGAGTAGCAATACGCATTATGCTAGAGTTGCTGTTTATAACGGCACCGCAGCCTATACACGCGTGATAACAAAGATTATTTGAGTCGCCCTCCTCCTTAATTCAGGCTTGGGACTGGCACTGCACTAAAGTACGACCAGAGGCGGAGTTTGTCGATAGCCCCGTCGCTATGATAGGGGCCTAATAATAGGCGCGGCCCCCGGGTATAGGGCGTATGTGTGTGTGAGTGTGTGAACTTTGTGTATATATGGCATCGTATACAAAACAAGTAAACTTACAGAGGACGATTTCTGTTGGAATATTTTGAAACAGGTTTCATCGGTTCCGGTCTTTCTACTGAGATCTTATTTGACTGACACAGTTTGACTCTTTCATCCTCTCGCTTGTTTCTGTGTCGTTGAACCAGAAGATGAGGGGGACGATGCTGACCGGTCTAACGGATGGCCTGAGCCGCGTCTGGCAGAGGTACCTCTACCTGCTCGACCGACACCCCCTCACCACTCAGGCCCTCAACACCGGATTCCTCATGGCCGCCGGTGACGTCATCGCCCAACTGATCGACAAAGACTGTCGCAAGCATCACGACTACCGCAGAACAGCTCGCTTTGCGTTCGTGGGTCTGGCAATAGCAGGACCGACGATGACGGTCTGGTATCGAGCTCTGGACAGGACGATCGTGGGGGGGACGAGGGGTTCGATGGCCGTCCGAAAGACACTCGTCGACCAGGTCTTCTTCCTGCCAGTCTATCTCGTCGGATTCGTTGTGATCATGGGAGCGATGAGACGGGACCCAGCGAACGACATAAGTGAGAAGCTGAGGAGAGACTTTTGGCCGATGCTTCTGGCCAGCTACAGCATCTGGCCAATCGTCCAGATGGCCAATTTCTACGCACTTCCGCTGAGGCACCGAGTGCTCGCCATCAACTTCGTCTGTCTCTTCTGGAACGCATACGTCGCCTGGAAGGCGGAAAAGCAACTTTGATCAGTGAATTCGACATAAGATTAAGGGACGCTGGGCATGCACCTGCAGGCAGGTTAAGTATCTAATAAGCAGAACTAACGGTTTTGTATATACCTATACAGTACTGTAGGCCTACTACTCTATAGTACATCTATACATGTGTGTATATAGTATACATGTATCTATAGTTGATCTGAGCAGAACAGACAAAGCCTATGTATTTCCAATGTCTTGTCTCACAAATTAAGTAGGCCTAATCCTGGGACTATTAGACCTAACGTCGTATATCAGTACGTGCCTACTTAACCGTTAGCCGATATCCGCTAGAGCATAAACTATATATCGATCTGAGTTGCAATATAGCTTGCACGAAGACTCCTAATTACGGACAGGCTGTGATATCGCAAGATATATTTTAACTTTTATTAATTTTAAAACGTGATGCATATTTTTATATAGTTACTCAAGCAGGCCTACACTGCCAATAAATAGGGTTAATTGTTGTGGATTAGTTAGACCTTTTTTTTAGTAAAGCCAATGCAAACTCGAATTTCTTTGGATCTGTAGTAGAACGAGACTATGTGTTGGTATAATAGTAGCCTATGATTGAGCAGACATAACTTCACACAAGCAAACATATGACTTGATGGAAGGCCTAGGAAATTAGCTGAACTACTATGGCCTACATCACACACTTATCACTAATGCAGAACTCCAAATCCATCGCAGTGCATGTATGACTCATGTACAAGCTCCCATTAAGAAGTAGGCCATATTCCACTTCAAACATTCGAGTAGCAAATTATGTGAATGTGTAGTTTTGTAGACTGTAGACTACGATTATATATCTAGGACTTAATTACTAGCCTAAGTTTAATAAATCAATTTATATGCGTGTACCATTGTATGATAGTTTCGTTTAGTCAGATTCACATTGATATACCTCATTATGATTACAGACATAGTAGAATGAACGATACAGGTTATTACACGGGTCGAATTTAACCTATGGCAGCCACGCAGGACGCCGCATAATTCTACAACTTGATTTACAACGCAATATAGCGAATTATCTTCCTATATAGCGTATACCTCCCTATATATCATGTAGGCCTATAAACTTATATAGTTTAATTGAGACGTTGAGGTTTATATAGGTCGAATTATTCTGCAATGTATATTTTTGTTATAGTTTGAAAGTCTTTCGGTTTCAGATGCATATCGAGAACAATAATGTTCGTCCACCATCGAGATGCTGATCGTGTTTGTAGGCCTACTAGAAGCTCTCTATTAATGTAATCGGAACTAGTTGTGATATGATATGCCTGTTCTTTTTGGCAATATCACTAGCTTTATAAATGAACTAGCTTTTGCACCCAGCTCAGCTCGGATTATATTTTCCAGACGTACTTTTGGTGTTTTCGTTTTATGCCAACTTAATCGCTTGAGTGTTCGCACGAGGATGATCATGATTTAATATTGCAAATGAGTTAGGCTTAACAATCGGCGTTGCTAAGTTGCGCCACATGTTGCAACTCAGGCCTGGCTGAAAGCTATCAACATATTATATAATTTTCTTATATGCTAATTCGGTCTCGCTAACCTTCTCGCGGCCGTAACGGGCTCGGTAAAGTCGAGCAGATTTCGCCCGCACCCACGCGTTCCAGTAAATAAATAAGTAAGTATAGTTTTATTCTTTGAAATTCATCTTCAGCCTCTGATCGCACTACGGACACTTGGGTTGGTTAGTATTATTTTCCAACCGAAAGTTCAAACGCCATATTATCGGAAGCGAACAAAAGAAGCCATTTGCATAAAGAATAGGATACGTTGCACGGTATAAGGCAAGTATCTTTTTATATTACGATATTTATCGCGTTTCGAGTAAGTAAGTAAGTAAGTAAGTAGCCCTACATTCTTTGAAATTGTGGTCCTTGATTAAAACTGTCCGTAATTTTTACGGGTTACAGCTAGTAATATTATAATTATTGAATGTCAAAACAATATCAACTTTAATAAGTGATTCGTCTGAATGTTCAGTTGTCTCTCCGACCTCTCGAAAAAAAAATATGCTGGTTTAGCAAACGAGCTTAGACTTATTCATATGATCATCATAGCATTCCGTTAGCGAGCCTTTTGCTGGACCAGATATAGGCCTAGCTATAGTAGCTATAGGCTTACTTAGGCTACATATGATACAAACGAGCAGACGTTCAGCATTAGGTCTTTTTTTTAGGCTAATATGTTGCGATGACGACGAGACTGAAGCTCCCGACAGTCCTCCCAAACAAACAAAATCTCGTTAGACGAATAATAAATAGGCCGAAGTATAAAAGCCTAATGGCAATTATTCGTATGTTCTCCGAAAACAAAAGCCTGTGAGGACAGACATCTTCCGTATAATGGTAATCTTCCATTCGCAAATCATAGCATAAATATTCTGGGTCTACTTTACTCTATCCAATGAATTATGCTTCTCTTGTGCAATTCTATCTAATAACGAATATCGACGGATGTTTTATTCGGCTGTGTTCAGATAGGATCAGAGGCTGCGTAAGATTAGATTGGTGAGAAGTGCTCTGCGTAATTATGCATGGAGGCACTTCTGTGCAACTTTGAACCAATGTTTAATGCTATTTATCGTATCCAAACATTTATATAGCGCCCCATGGGCTATAGGGTAGACCGTTCAGAATGGCTTCCAGTCCGCCAAGGTCTTTCTAAAAGAGATTGGTCTTGAGAAGAGATAACGAGCAGGATGGACTGCCAGAATTTCAGAACTAACAAAGGAAGAAAGTGCATTACAGATTAAAGAACCAATAGAAGCAAACGATCGAGCGACGTTGAGCCATATATCGCTCTGGTCCGGGGAACCAAATGGTGGACCCTATTAAATGGTGGACCCTATTGGAAGGACGAAGAGGACGGTCGGAATAGAGGCTAAGTGAGAACTAGCGATCTTGTCAACAAAGTATTTCAGAGCAAGACCCAGCGTAGTCTTGAAGATAAATGTCAGTAGGCCTATTTTAAATTGCATTGGAGCATGGAGAGGGAGTCAGGTCTTGAAACACAGGGATAGAAAGAGAGCCTATTTATTGTGGTGACTTGCTCACGGTGTTAGGGCAGGCTTTGTCCTCAAGCGTGACTTAATGAGCTGTAATTCAATCAGTGACTCAGCTGTTTTGCAGTTTACTACGTCGGCTAACTTTTGATTATAGCCTATACAGCCTAAACATAACAGGTCTATAAATATAAATAGGCTATAAATTTATCTGCAAAGCTTGTTTAGTAACAGCAATCCAACGACTTTGGGATTGTAGAAATGACTGGAATAATAGCGCAAACACGTCGAATATAGCAAGAAATAATATCATTTCTATATTGAACAGTTAGTACTTAGAAGTGTTAAATTAACTAGAAGTAAGATTATATTGTGCCTATACGTGACTGCTATTACAAGCAAATTTATACAAATTTATAATCCTCGACAAACACGACAAATGGCCCTAAGTGCGACCTATATATAACCAGAGAAGCCTATTTATTATGTGAGGAGAACACTGATTGACCGATGCCCATAAATTATATGCTAATGTCAAAGATGATAGAGTCGCAGACTATGACTTCTAGCCAAGCAGGGTCGTGTTGATGTCATAAGCACAATATAATATATGGACTGTGAACAGATATATATAAGTAAGGCTAGCACCTGAGAATTCTCTACACACCCCGACACTACAGATGCAATATTGTTGCCGGCACCACTTAATAACAGTGCATAGGCCTAATTAGGATTGACTCGAAAGGATAGCAACAAGACGAGGCATATAGGGCCTACAGAGTATCACGAAATCAATAGATTCTGCATGTAAGCCTAGTAGACGCATAATAATGTTCTTAGCAGCCCTCCGTTTGACATTCGTTGTGGTGCGTGATGTCGCTCAGTTGTGGGCCATGAACTGACGACGGTTCATCTGTCTTTCTGATCCGTTGTTGGATCTATAGATGGTGCTGACAAGTCTTCATCAGTAGCACCTGCATTGAGTTCTGCATAATTATATCCATGCACGAACTGATCAATTTGTGACTCCAACCAATATTGTCGGAGGGATTGGAGATAAGAAAATTGCAAACAGTAAAGAAACGAGATAGGCCTCTCTGTACAGTAAAAGTAAACATATGTAGGGATGTAGGCCTATGAATATCATGTACGCGTGCGCATGCGTATACATTATTGTGTGGAATTGTAGACACTCTTTAAAGTGACTTCTGGTGTTTGAGTCAACCCCTGGTGATCTTAAATAGTGATTACTAATTAAGATCAAAGAACTAATCAAAGAGCAAACAATATTCATTTGGAATAGGTCTATTACTGGCGAGTTCTGTGCAACAACAGGTACATGTAGACATGTGGAGACTGCTGATATACATGTAATTATTCAGATCTACAATCTATATGAGCAGCCAGATGAACACAGAGACGGATATTAGGCCTACATGTATACATCGCCATAACATCTACCATTATACCGTCGTACAGAATGCCTAAAATTTCGCTGACTATAGAGCAACGAAGCAAGACGCATAATGTGAAGTCAGGTGAAACAGCTTCGCCAGTCACAGCAATCGACCTGCATCACTGCAGACATTAAGACCAGCCCAGGAGGATGTTGATTCAGCAGAGCGTGTCCGTCGTAGCCATTGCTGCCAATGACGTTACATCCAATGTTCAGCACCGTATCCACTCCTCATCCTCCTTCTCCTCCTCAGCTGCGGCGAAGAAATATTCACGTTTCGCAGCCTACATTTGTCTACATCCTGTGTGATTTATTCCAGCTGCAGACTTTCTTATCGACATCAGAACAGATGCTTTGAACAGCAGAACGAGTCATAGCGATTCAACGGTCGATATTTGCATTTACAGTCTCCAGATTGCCAGAATAGCGTCCTCCAAGCGAGCGTTAAGAAAATATAAACGCACAGAACCGGTCGATTTAATGATTTGGTGCACACAACCTGACTTCATAATTTTTCTTAGTCTGTCAGATGAGTGAACTCATAAACAGTTTCCAAAGCAAATCTTTCGAGCAACACATTTATGACCTTCTGTCCGTGTAGCAGACCTTATAAGCAAACAGTTTATCGTAAGATATCATTACCATCATCATTGAACCTTATCGGTATCATCACCATCATCAGGCTCGCCGAGAGGGAGGGGCAGAGGGCAAATGCACAGGGTCCCGGCGATTTGAAGGGGTCCGGCGGGCGGACCCGTAATATAATCCTATAACATAATTCGCTTATATGCTAATTCGTGTAACGATGTAACCAACTTCCGATTGCTAACGGTCCCGAATCGAGAAGAAACGTTTCTGGCGTGCGCCGATATTTATACCGCACTCGGAACTCGACCGAGCGCATCAACAGAGATATTTGGCTGTACATGTAGTCCCTATTAGTCGCGTTAAATATACCCAGTAGAGGGTTGGTTAATTCGACCGAGCGCATTAAATATTACTGGTAGTAGCCCATAAAATTCGTAAATAATAGAGTCTCATTTTCGGTTTTTAATTGTAACTTTTGCAAACTGGGGGTTTATTCCTGCAGTATTGTATCGTGCCGTTCGTTCGTGCGTTGTAATTGGTGCGGTCTACGTATCGCAAGAGTCTCCATCTAAACAACGACGTGAAAGTAAGTAAGTAAGTATATTCTTTGAAATTGTATTCACTAAGACGTCGTCATTATACCGCACTCGGAATAGCCAATAGCCCGTAATTTTTAAGGGTTACAGCTAGTTTCTATTGTATTTTAAGAGACTAACTTGACTTCAAACGATCCGTTAGTGTGCGTCCGGACCCCAAAAGTTAGAAGCTGGACGGCGAAATATTAATGGTGCGAGATCCATGGACGCACCCAATGACTCCATTATTTTGTGATGCGTCACAGACTACGACCGTGAATTTGTGAATTTAGACTTTAACGGAATCATTGTTTGGCGCTAAATTGTGCGTTGTACGATTTTAATTAAAATTTCAAAAGTAAATAAATACAAATGACAACAACATTTTAACGACGGAATACAAGCACAAATCTGGAGCACACTTCTATTGTGTCTACGTTTCTCATTAACTTAAAGATAGTTTAGGTGTAGGGGCCATGGCTGCAGATTTTCTGTCGGCGGGTCTGATCGTCATCATCATCTCATCACAGTAGATTGCAATCATTATATCATCATCGTAATCGTCTCGTCATCAACAGCATCATCGTCATCAAGAATAACATCTTCGTTACCGTTCTCTCGTGAACATCATATCATTAGTTTTTTCTTCTCCTCACATCCGTTGACTGCTTCGACGCCATCCTTTCGTCGACCGATTAACCAACGAACCGTTCATACGAACCATTGAACCGAACCAAGTTCCTATCGTGTCGGGTGAACAGATTAGAAGAGAAATCAGATTTGAGGAGAATCCCATCAACCTTGTGCACGACCAGCTCATACGTGAAGGCCTACACTGCATGCACTCGATCTGTCGCCGTCGCTTCTATTATAGCAACCTCTTATCAAGTGATTGAAAATTCTCAAAAATTGTCATCTGTTTATCGACCCACTCTACATAGAATTACCGATGCAACAGTGTATGCCCTACGTTAATATTAGGCTAAGTTGCTTACTGGTAACTCCTTGAACAGAACGAGTATCTATTAGGCCTATTCTACGTAGGATCAACCGAAAGCAGAAACTGATGTCCCTTAATTCCATCAACGTCTGAAAAGAATCTTGATATTGTTTTTCATAAGAAGCACCGTCTGGTAACCGAAGCGTTCTAAAGGCGCAATATAATTATATGCCTCGCTATTCATTGCATCGCACGCACCGGTGTAGGAGGCCCAATGCACTCCCGTACAAATAGACTCCCGGAGTGCTTTTATCCTAGGACCAAATGACTCCGGGAGTTAATTGTATACAGAAACACTCTCCCATGCGAATAAACACTCCCTATAGTGTTTTCGTTACCAATCGAACAATTCAGAGGGGGAGTTAATTCATCCTAGGAACAATGCACTCCATCTGAATTTTAGGACCAAAGCACTACCTCCAGTTTTGATTCCAGTAGGGGAAGTAATTCATCCTAGGACCAAAGCACTCCCTCCAGATTTTATTCCAGTAGGGAAGTTAATTCATCCTAAGGCCAAAGCACTCCCTCCAGATTTTATTCACTCTAGGGCCTATAATTATAGCTTAGATCCAAATAGATGAAGAAACATTTGCAGGCTAGATATTCATTTTCAAAAACTATACTGCACCTATGATTATTAGCCAAATATTTATATATATTTTTTAATCTGACCATATTCTTGAGCTAAAAATGTCAATCGTCTCGGTTCTTGTCTAAGCGGATGTAGGCTATCACTCTAAAGTCTAGCCTAAGAATCCATCTTTATTGTCGGAATTTTTGGATGAACACTCCTTGCTAGTAGCCTACATAGGCTATAGGCCTACATTGTATTATACATTCCTTATTCATCCAGCTTGGGACTATTCAAAGGTAGGCCTACGCATCCTTGTGAAGAAACACAGCTTTGCCAATGTCAAATCACAGATGTTTATAATATTACAGTATTTGTATCTACAGTACGCGGTTAAGGGGTCCGTTAATTGGCTCGGGTTCGTCAATTTCGCTATTAGCGCTTATTATTTCAGCTTCTCTGAAGTCTTAAGTTTAGCAGATGCGCAGGTTTGAGTCTTTACATTGCATATACAATGTAGCATTGGGTCTGTGTCCATCTGTCGTTTATGCATGAAACTTTTAACGTAGCTTTTCTTTTGGCATATAAAACATATTATGGCAGACGCTGAGACAATCCTCGTCGAAACCCACGGATCAGTTGCTCATCACGAGATTAAACGTCGGAGGAGGACTGTTTGCACGATTTCATTAAGCTTTACACTTCTCTCGGAGGTGACATAGACGACAATACAATGAATACACGCAGCTAAACGCCGCTGAGAGGACAAAGAAAATAGATTTATAATGTGGCACCATCTATAGGCAACGGAGGAAACTGCTGCACACACGGGACTCGAGCAGAGGAGGTCTGACGAAATTGCCTGTAGGACTTGTATACGTAGAGACTGCTGCTGTGCTGTGGACGATGTGGAGTTCGGGGATCCTCCTTAGATCCTTTCCGTTGCAGTTGGAAGAAGTCGTAAAGTGCTGCAGCTCCGAGCTATAATACGTAGCCGTCTATTGTTCGCATCTCAACCGACGACCCAGCTGCTGCTGCTGCTGCTGCTGCTGCTCCTGCAGTCGCGGTTGGTTCTCTATGACAACACTAGTCTTGGAGATTGTTGCTCTCGTCAAATGTAAATTTACTTATACTAGCCAGACGAAGTCTCAGAGAACTCCAGAAAACGACTTTAACACAAAGTGAATTTACATAGACAACATAGCAGCTGGGGTTCTGTGAACGTGATTTAAAGAAAGCATGTCAACAACGATTTGGTCGAGAGTTCCTTACATAGAATGTCGCCCGATGATCTTTAACATTTTTTCTGGTTTATTTTGACGACAATAAGGATCGTTGACCAACTCCTGATAACGCATGGAGTGTGATGAGACAGTGGGATAGTCGCGGGTTCAATTCAGACCCAAGCCACTCGTAGGGACCTTCAGCAAATTCTTTACTCACAATTGCTCGTGGCGCAAAGAACTCCGACACACCTCTGGGACTAGTAGTGGACTTGAAGGGGAGGTCCCGGAGAAATGTGTGAAAACAAAAATAAATTAATTTAAATAAAGAACTGGTAAAATATTTTGTGGGAAATAAAGTACGACATCACTGTTGCTTGCTTGGTTCCTTTCAAGACATCTGAATCTGCCACCATTGTTACGCCTTAAAACCTTGCTGACTATGCAATTTAAAGAGCAATCGAAAGTCGAAAAGGTAGGTATAGTATATAGATAGGAAAAGAAAAATAAGAGAACAAATGGTGTGATAGGTATTGACACAAGGTAAATGATTCTCAGATAGGCTAAGGCCAATCCCAGGAGTGAATTTGAGAGAACGCGACAAGTTAAGCTACATGTATACCGTCGCAGGGTCTGTTCTGTGAATATAACTGAGATGACATTATATGCTGCTGATAACGAAAGGTCGAACTCGCGGGAAGGGTTTCTAGCAACTTCAAAACGGTAAGAAGAGCTAGGTGGTGATTTAGTGGCCAGAAGTCCAGAACAGTGATTGGTGCTAAGAGGATCAAGGGCGATTCTGGTAAGATTGGTTGCCAAAGTACTTTCATTAGCATATTGAAAATCCAATTGGAGGAACAATGAGCCATTATGATGTGAATTGCAGAAGATATACTGAGGTTGGTGTTCCGAAAACAGAGTGGATGGATGAGAACAGATGGGTGGTTCGCAATAGTTATTCTGGAGGACTGATGGAAAAAACTTTACTGAACTGAAAAGAAAAGGGGGAGCTTGATAGACGTATAATTAATTATAGAAGGTTGCCCATAAAGTTGTGATAGAGAACTAACGTAAAGAAACAACGCTACAGGTATATGTATACTGCTGTAATAGTGGTGTATGCTCTCACAAGATCTGAGCCTATGATAACATACACAGCGAAATCCAAGAACTTCTGAGCCTTGACAGCACTCAGTCTACTTTTCCATCGTTTAGTCATTTACAGCCACATTTGGCAATGTCAGCTGCCATGCAGTAGACTCCTGTTTTGGGGGAGATGGAGGCGCATACATCTATGACTATATAACAAAGGGCAACCGGGGGGACGAACACGAGTTACTAGTTCATTGAGAGAACGTACCATTCAAAAATCTCTGTATTCAAGATACCTGCATTCGAAACGTCTCTGTATTTGAAATCTCTGTATTAGAAATCTGTGTGTAGGTTAGTGAATGTATGCATAAGTATGCATGTAAAGAATTCTGAGAATAACTTGCTACCGACGTTGCCATAGAAACTCTCGCAATTGCAATTGCCTTTGCAATTAAACCGGCGCATCAAGAATGGTTCCTAAGGCTGTTGGATGGGAATTCGAGGCATGACCTCGAACTGCTATTGGAAACAACGGGTTTATGGCGGCTTCAACGTTATGGTGGTGGGGGCTTTTAGTGTTGGGAGGATCGGAATCCAATCTGCTATTTGGTCCATTTCTGCCTGATTCTACCGTCGTTAGTTCTGTCTTCGTTGAGTCGCTCCTAAGTCACAGCTTATACTCTTTCGCAGACCTTACCATTAGATTCACTCAACAATTTGACAGTACACTGTGTCCGGATAAAAAGTAGAACACTAGATATAGTGTCATAACTCCGTCAAAACTATTAGCATTTATCTGAAATTTTACAGAAATCATCAGTAGCCATATTATCACGAAATCCTCAAACCGTTTTAAAATATTGGTGAGTTGGTCAAGTTTATCAACGTTTGAAATTCAGTGCTGAAAAACCAAACTTTCCAACATGCAGAATAGTGAGCCATAAGTAAGGGAAGTTTTCACTATTATAGCTGGTGTTCAAAATGTCCTCCTTTTTCACGGACACACGACCATAGACGTGGATGCTACTGTTTGATGGCACGGTCGACGATCTCGTGGTCAAATTGCACCCACTCTTCAATCAGACGCGCCCTAAGGTCA
>JAQFXW010000341.1:0-19921 GCA_034693945.1 Dendrobaena attemsi | reverse complement strand
CGAGTCGCGTTCCAGTATTCTCTATGCTGTACCTTAGTATTTTCTCTATGCTGTATAGAATATGTTCTGTATTTTCTCTATGCTGTATATAGACAGTGTATTTGTAGGTCAACCAATAGCGATTTAGCAGCGGTTTAGGCAGCGGTTAGCGGTTTCGTTGTAGGCCTATGTATTTTACACGCCCCGATTCTGCACTTTCGCCTATTTTTATTAGTGCTGTAGCCGGGAGCACCTACCGAGTAGTAGAGGCACTACAAAGTGAATTAATTCAATTACTAACAAACAGATTTCTATTAACATGATAAACAACATTATATATTTCAGAACATTGGCTGGAGTATTACATGAGGCGTACAATACACTCAGGTCTCAGAAGTCAGAAGGACAAAGACAACAATAATTATGTTGATTTGATAACCAATAAATGTGAAAAGACACCAAGATTACTTCGTGGAAATGAGTCTTCCTCTCGCATCTCCAGGCACCTGTACGTCGGATGACGAGATCTTTGCACCTTCCCTTTTTACTGATGATATTCCAGTTAGCGATGACGGCATTCCACTTGCTGAGCTCTCATTGTCCTTGCCCTCCACTGAGGATTACGAAGAGCACAAAACAAGTGATAGCCAAGTGCAAGAAGCTGGGTATCGACCGACAGAAAACACTGAAGATAATAATTCACAAGTCCGTACTCCGGGAATCGTCGAAGATATTACGGATGAGTTAAGCAATGATGAGTTGGGTACTGGTGAACTTAGAACCGATGAATTGGGAACTGATGAATTGAGTACTGATGAGTTGGGTACTGGTGAACTTTGTACCAATGAGTTAGGCACTGATGTACTTGGTACCAATGAATTGAGTTGTCTTGGAGCCGTTGAGTTGGGTACTGATGAACTTGTGACCAATCAGCTGGGTCCTGATGAACTTGGTATCGATGAATTGGGTACTGGTGAACTTTGTACCGATGAGTTGGGTACTGGTGAACTTCGTACGGGTGAGTTGGACAAAGATGAGTTAGGTGCTGGTGAACTTGAAACAGATGAGCTGGGCATCAATGACTCTAAGCCAGAGATGCAGACTGAGGATAACTTGGTTGTTGGTGACCCTAAGACGGTCATGCAGGGTGTCAGTGAGGCAGACAGAGCTGAAGGGTCGCTGATTCCTGTTGGTGAAACTGAGGACAAGAAGAAGGAAGACGACGCATTACCAAGTTTAGAAGTACTGGATGATGATGATGATGATGACAGCGATACAGTTACGGAGACTGTGGACAATCTAGAAGCATTTGAAATAGACGATGACGACAATGATGCGGTTGCTGAGGGAGGAAAACCATCGTCTGGAGTTACGGTTCCATCACCACCACCAACATCAGCAGCTCCATCTTCCTCATCGACTTCATCCTCTTCATCAGCATTGTCATCTTCATCAGCAACTACACCAGATCTGCAAGCGGTGGGTTCCGAGGACCTGAAGTGTGACACGCCAGGCTGTCGGCACCTGGCCCACTCCAAGGCCGGTCTGGTCCTTCACCTGCGAACACACGGCGTGTTCGAGGTCACGTCGAGCGTTAAGTCGGGCGAAACGAAGTTCTCCTACATCAACGGAAAGTACCTCTGCTCGCTCTGTCCCATGACAACCTTCAGCCGGACGGTGTTCGGGGAGCACGTTCGTCACCATCTCCTCGCCCACCCCTACAAATGCGGTCACTGCTCAGAAGGTGTTGACTCGATAGGCCAGCTACGCAAACACAACCGCTCCGCTCATCGACAGCTGTTGGTGAAGCTGGTAATCAATGAGAGTGGACGTATCGAGACGGTCATGAGTAAGCTTGGACCTCAGGCACCGCCCACGGGTGGTTCGGACCATCGGCCGCCCCGAGCATCTACTGATTCTGCGAAGGAACCAATTTGTATTGATGATGACGGTGAAGATGTTCCAGACGTTTCCAGCTCATCTGGATGTGTACAGAAGACCCAACCCGCGCCTCAACCGTTAAGGAAGGAACCACTCAGTCAGAACTTCAAGTATTCTCTGACAAAGGACGGGCGGTTGTTGTGTGCGCAGTGCAGGTACATGACGGCAGAGGTGGAGTCCTTTGGGATTCATGTCTTCAACGACATACACCAGGCTCTGAACAACCCGTGCGGAAAATGCAACCAGAGAGGAAAGAGGACGGATGTCTCACGCGATTGTACCATCGTCGATCAGATCACAAGGGCACTCTTGCGACAGAAGGAGCTTCAGGGTGTGCCAAAGGAGAGTCGGGAGGTGGTGCAGAGAGGCGGCTTAAAGGCCGTAGGAGGAGCAGGGATAAGGATAGACAGTGACCAGCGACTCAGCGCTGATCGAACGCCAGCTCCCGCCAGAGAAAAAGAAAAACCAGCTGTAGCGGAAATATCCAAACAAGTGTTACCAAATAGTCCATTTGAAGAAACAATGGCCTTGCTGAGAACGTTGTCTAGTGACAATCATAGTGACGGCACCTTTGCCCAAGATGACAGAGCGCAGGAAGTAAAACGAGAACTTGCCTCTGAGTTGGTGACGTCCAATTCCGCTCTGTCACACATGCCAAACAATGGAAATAATGAAGTCTCAAGGGGCCATAAGGACAGAGAACTGTCTACAATTAGAAGACTTGGAGCAAGCAGTCGTGATCTAACTGGTACCAACTGCGGTCTGACAGCAAAAGAAGATACACTTCACATCAAAAGCGAATCCATCTCATCAGAAGATAAGCTCGCTGCAGACGCGGACATGCAGAAAGGTAATAATTTTATTTAATCTAATCAAATTAATTACAGTTACTAGTGTCTTTTCTTTTGGCTAAAAGAGAACTTCTTAACTAATTCGTATTCAAATAATTATTTAGTTTATACAAATGTTTTAAAAGAAATGTTAACAGAGAAAATGATATAATAAACAGAATTGGTGTAGAACACTTCTAAGATCGTAACTCAGTTTCTGTAGAGTTCCAGGCTAAGCAGAATGTTCCAGGCCAAGTGGAATGACCCAAGCCAAGTGGAATGACCCAGGCCAAGTGGAATGACCCAGGCCAATTTTAACATTCCAGGCCAGGCGGAATGACCTAGACAAGGCGTTCCACTTGTCCGTCAGTTTGAGTTGTCATTAAGTGAAGATAATAGCTATTGTACATGAATATGTTCATTATATTTTACATGCGATGGCAAAGAATGTCGCTTGCACTTTCAGACGGCAGTGATCCCGGGTGCTGTAGATGTTTGGTGTACAAGGCCACTCCACACAAACGTCTGTCTCTAGAGGAGCTCGACAAGAACCTCAAAGACAAAATTGACTCGGAGACCGTTCCAGACACGGCTATCTCAACGTCCTACAGATGCGGCATACCTGGATGCATGTTCACAAGTAGCCTTGACCTTAACTTTAAGCTGCACTGTATGGTGAAGCATCCAGGCATGGCGGCACTTACCTGCAGCCTCTGCCAGAAGGGCTTTGAAGATGAGGACCTCCTTCTGGACCACATCAACTGCGAGCACAATCAAGGACTCGGCAGTCCCGTCGACAAGGGCATCTACCTGTGTTCGGTCGAGGGTTGCGGCGTTTCATTCAACCGTGTCGTCGAACTCAAGGCTCATTTTGGAACCGGTCATCCGCATCTAGGAAGCTTCCCGTGCTCGTTCTGCTATGATTGTCTTCCGACGCTCGATGGAATAATGGTCCACATCCAGACGCACCTGAAAAACGTGATGAAGTGTTCCTACTGCAAGAAGGTCTTCAACGAAAAGGATGAACTGGTCGGCCACATCTCTGCGTCGCACGAGGGCCAGCCAAAGAAGATCAACATCTGCATCAAGATCGTCAACAACACTCGATCAAAGTCGGTCGCTGAAGGCAAGAATAAGGATGACCCCTCCATCGAAAGCCTGGCATCGCCCGGTGGAACGGTCACCGCAGAGAACCCGGAGGAGAGACTTACACAGAAGAGCCTCTCTTTCGACAAGAAGGACAATATAGACACGATGCATGCAGACAAGGCTCGTTCTGTTCAGAGCCCAGCTCAGCAACTGCCTGATCCGGATGTGGAGCTTGTGGAGGCGAAAGATGGTCTGGCCGTTAAATGCGAACAGTGTTCGTTCACCTGTAACACCGACATACAGCTGAAGATGCACGTCTATGAATGTCACACGAAGGACAGGGCTACGGGATTAGCATTCACCTGCAAGTCGTGCAACATGGCTACGAATGTTAAGGAGACGCTGCAGAAGCATACGGCGCATCACACCGGAAAGACCGTCGTCCGGTTCTACGTCTGTCCGTACTGCTCCAAACAATCGAGTCTGATGGATCTGATAGAGGACCACGTTATGAACGACCATCCGAACGAACCGTTCAAGTTTGAAGTCATCCAGGATATGATAACCTACCTCCAGGACATGATGCTGTGTCCGGTCTGTAAGGGCGGATTCACGTGGAAGCAGGACTTTCTCCATCACCTCGGCTCCGTCCACCGTCTCGAAGACCTCGTCTCGCACCTGGACTCAAAGTTTCCAGAGAAGCCTTTCCTGAAAACTTGCATGGTCCCACGACATCTGTTCAAGGATCTCATTCCCGCTCCGGCGAGAGACAGAAGTCCGGAAAAGAAGAAGGATGATGCCATTGTCACAGACCCATATGTGAATCAACAGATTGAATCCGAGAAGTCTACGGATTTCGGAAGAGATGGAATGATCCTGAGATTCCACTGCGAAATCTGCGAGTTCAGCATCAACGATTATCCCAAATACCGCGAGCACATGGCCGCTCACGGCAATATTCTCGACGACGTACAGAACCTCGGTGTCAGCGGCAGACTATCTCCGCTACCGACTTCTGCCAGCGATATTGTATTTGGGGGTGGTTCCGGATCAGATCTGTACGGAACTCTGGCGGAATCGGGGCGCCGCAAGCGGATGAAGCTGACGTGCTCGCTGTGTCCCTTCGAGTGCAGCAAGACGCTCAACTACCGTCGTCACATGGCCATTCACGAGCGCAACAAGTTCATGATGGACGGCTTCAAGTGCGGCTACTGCCAGTTCCTGCACGACCGTCAGAACTGCATCAAGTTCCATCTCGGCAAATACCACGGACACCTGCCGCCGAAGATCTGCCGCATCGTCGGCGGTCGAGAGGTGGACGTTGGACCCGACGATGACCTGATGCGACCGTCTAGAAGCGCTGCGTCGTCCCTTCAGTCCCCGCCAGCCGTTGACCTGTCGCGGGAGAAGAGGGCCCAGAAGCAGACGACCCGGTGGTCGGCAAGCTGGGAGTCTCCCTACTCGTTCACCGGTCGATCGCGTCGCATACTGCGAGAGCAGAGACGGCTCGTCAACAGACCGATGGAGAATATCGCTGCGGACTACATGGAGTCCGATCTTCCGGCTGGAATGATCTATCCGGAGCCGATAAAGTGCCCTAAGTGCCAGTTCTCCAATCGAGTTCGCATCAACTTGGTGAGGCATATGAAGCTGCATCAGAATGACGGAGATATTGGTTTGGTGGATGAGCCAGATACGCTTGCTTATGATGGTATAGGCGTCCCGAGACCTGTGGACCACCGTACTACTGCGACTACGAGTAGTATTCCGATCGAAACGGTAAGTAACTGTCTGCCTGCTCCGTGCGACATTTGTGTAGCACTGCTTTGGGGATCCTGGTGATTCTGATATGTTGATAAGAGAGCACTAACATCGTAAACGCAATCATCATATTCTCATATACTACTCTAAAAGACTTACAGCTGAAGCACAAACTTATTTGCATCGCTTCAAATTAGTTGTCCTGGCCTCGAAATACATCGGATGTCTGAGGCTGGTTACCAAGAAGACCAGTGACAGACAGACGGATAAACATAGACAGACAGAGAGACATGCACACACAATCACACATACAAAGGGCATCAACGAATCAAGCTGATAGAACGAGGGTTGTAACTTGATAAACTGGCACCAAATTGCATCTCCTTTCCGTTGGGTTAAAGCCCACTCTTTGAGTCCGTTTGAAAGTTACATGGGATGTAATAATAGATAGACTTCATAAATGAGAAGTTTTGTCTATACAGCATAATGAGACACTATTCAGGATATTATTTACTGGGGCTGCCTATTAGCTGTATGCTAACAATTCAATTATATTGTCCAACGTCCCCTACTTTAATCGAATCACATGTTTGGTATCCTTTGTGTTCAGGACTGCATAAAGATTGAAGCCGATGACGGAACCTTCAATACGTCGAGCGGTCTCAACTCACCAGTCATTACTCTGAACGATTCAGTGCGTTGTCCTTCAGCGCGGAGTGAACGGAGCACTTCGGACGTCTGGCCTGGAGCCAGTGATTCTCTCGGAAGTGACGTTGACCTCAGTGAAGGTCAGGGGCACGGTGGCGGCAACAGCAGCCTCGACGGCGGAGAACCCGGCAGCAGTACGAAGAAGCTGTTCAAGTGTTGCTACTGCAGCATCATCTCAAAGTGGAACCGTCGCGACATCAGCCTCCACATCCTTCACGTCCACATGCAGAAGCGCGTCTACTCGTGCCAGTACTGCAGCTACGGCAGCAGCAAGAGCAGCGCCATCGTCATGAACCACAGCAGCAAGATCCATCCGCAGAAGCAGATCGTCGTGCGGGACGAGCTCGCCCTGTTCAACGCCATCATGCCGGTCCAGGAAGACGCCAGCCTCGTGTCCGTCGGGTTTCTCAAGCCAGACGGAGTTCCGATCCTCGACCTTGGGGAGCTGAGACGGCATCTCGGACTGGGGCATCAGGAGGTCGACGAGTCGATCAGGGCGGAGAAGCGAACGTCGCGTACATCGAGCAGCTCCGGTTCCCATCAGAAGAGATCACGCCCGGCGGACGACGATCGCGATCAACCTCTCGACCTTTCCGTGAAGATACGTGGGGCCAGCAATGACCCGAACAATGATAAGGGCGGGCCAGAAGGTAACGGGTTTGCTGATGAGCCGGAATTCGAAGCCAACAGTGGGGTCGAGTTTGCCGAATGGAAGTGCAAGTTGTGCAAGTTTCGCAATCGAAGCGCCAATCACGTCAAGCGCCACATACTCTGTCACCACATGCGGCTCAAGCCATTCAGCTGTCCCTACTGTCACCTCTACCAGTGGAAAGCCCAGGCGGTGATGTCACACATCGATAAGTTCCATCCGGGTCAACCTAAGGCTCCTGTGTCGACCGCCAACGAAAAGGTTTCGTATCTATCGCGAAACATGACGCGCGTGTTCGTCAGACCTGGAGTGGGTCCCGAGGAGCAGTGCGTCCCCAGAGGACCTGGTCCTTCATCCACGTCCGACGCGGATCAGTCGCGATTCACCGGCGTCTGCTCGACGTCCTTCTACCGCTGCAAGCAATGCGGATTCCAGGAAGTACGTCACGACAAGACCAAGTACCATGTCATCAAGCAGCACCTGAAGCTCGGCCTCTTCAGCTGTCCGTACTGCCGGAAGTACATGTGGGGCCGGAACTACGTCGCCAGACACATTCGCAGCACGCACCCCGGGCAGGAGATCAAGATCCAGAGGACGTTCGACGAGTACGCGAACTACCTGAGAGACAATATCAGGAAGATCGGTGGCAGCACCGTGGAGACGACGAGAAGTCGATTTCCACCGGTCCGGTGGGGTTTATCCCGCGACAACCTCCCAACCGGTAGCCCTTCGACGATGAACAACAGCTCAAACGACGCAGCGGGTACTTCAAGCGACCGGGACAGACGTCAGAATCCTTCGGCGAGTTCCGGGAGCGGCGCAAAGGCGTCGGCTGTGAAGAGGCCGATGAAATACTACAAGTGTTTCTATTGTAGCTTTCAGCACTCGTTGGCGGCCAGGGTACAGAGTCACTGCCTCGCAAGACACCCTACCCGACCGGTCAAGTACCGCGAAACTGCTGCTCCAGCCGCAGAGGAGTATCGCGCTCCGGCCAGACAGATCAAGGTGGAGTTGACGGACGAGGAAGAGGAAAACGAGGAGGTGATGCAGGCGATTGCGCTTCCAGGGGGAAACGACCACCTTCCGCTGCTAGGTCAAGATTCACCGGGCCAAGCTGGAAGGGCTGCGCTGCCGATCGAGATGTATATGTGCCACTACTGTCATCATCTGCTGTGGAACATGGAGGAGATGATGGCGCATCTCTGTGAATCGCATCCGGATGATCCACCGGAGTTTGAGCTGATGCAGGAACCGGTCGTCTCCTCTCCCCCGTTGAACAGCAGTGCATCTTCCCTGCTCAGCAAGATACCCAAAGATGCAACGAGGGGTGCTTCAAGCAAGGCGTCAGATAATCTTGTGGAAAAGATGAACGAACCACAAAAAGTTGTGAACGAGGTCATTGACGAAGATGTTGATGGCGATAGTGGTAAGTTCAAAAGCATGGTCTGTAGGCATGGTCTTATATTGTTATGAGGAATGTTACTTTGACCACTGAGCATACATACACATTAGTAATTATCAGATCAATGTATTGGAAATATGATTGCTTTAATGTCAAATTGGTTGATGATAATCTTCGTTTTATTAAGGCTCAGACTGACACAATTACAGGTATATTGAAAGGGTTATGACCACTAGTGATTACAGGTATATTGAAAGGGTTATGACCACTAGTGATTACAGGAGTCGAATTTAATTGTTAGAAAACCTTTTCTATACTTCACTTTGCCAATGCAGTCTTATGTGAACCAGCAATAATAACCGAAATCCACTGTACAAGAATGATTTTTTTAAAACATAAAGTGACATAGGAGAAGTCAATCCAAAGATAATAAAAGAGACAATGCTTCACTTGTAAAGCCAAACATTAATAAAGTTGTTTACACCTGTAAATTATGATCGAATTGTTTGAATCATACTTAGCTGCCTAGGTAATAGTTGCTTTGTAACGAACGCCATCATAAGGCAGTTATGTCAAAATAAAACAACGACGTATTGTCATTTTCTTCAGGGCATCAGACTAAGAAATCAAGTCGGAATTTCCGCGAAGACGACTTCATCTTCAAGTGCCGTCTGTGCAACTACCACACAGACAAGGTGACCGTTATGCGTCACCACGTCATGTCGCACCTTCTCTACCACCCGTACCGCTGTCCCTACTGCGAGCACGCGCATTCGGTGAAGAGCTCCCCGATCACTAAACACATCAAGCTGAAACATCCTGGCATGGACCCGCAGTTCAGCTGTGCGCGGGACGAGGAGATGGAAAAACAGGTGAGGAGTACGTACTACCGGACAATTCGCGACGGAACGGAGTCCACGGTTCCGGTAAAGAGCTTCCGGAAGTTGCTGGCCGTTCCGCTGACACCAAAAATGCGAAAGCCGTCCCGACGGGCCTTCTACAAATGCAAGTTCTGCGGGTTGGTGACACACATACGAACCGACATGAAACACCATCTGATGCGCGAGATACACTACAAACCGTTCGTCTGCGGCTACTGCAACTACACGGAGCCGAGTCGGTCCGGGATGGGCAAACACTTCCGCTCCAAACACTCCGGTATGGTCGTCGACATCCGGTGTACACACGACGCCCAGGAGGACGACCGCGTGGAGCACATGCTCGAAGAGTGTGTGACCCGACATGACCCGGACAGCGTGATTGACGATGACTGCATCTCCCCGATGCAGACGGATGATGCACCGGCGGCGGTAACAGGGGTGGCAGCGGCAACGCGTAGGAATGAACCGTTCAAGCTCCTCACAAAGAAGCTGCCTTCAGAGACGATATCTATGCACGGTGGTTCAGTGTTCAACCCGTTTGGGTCGTCTATTGGTTCCCGATTCGGCGTCTTCCCTGGGTTCTTCGGATCGCACGGCAAAGCGCAGAAGTCATTCTCATCGTCTCGGGTTCCGAAGATCCATCGTTGTCTGCAGTGTTCGTACACCAGCACCAGCCTTCGTCCGCTCCAGGCCCACATGGTCAAGCATCGACCGTGTCGTCTCCAGTGCGGCTACTGCACCCACAGGAGCCACTATCCGAGTTGGATTCGGAAACACATCCGATCCAGCCATCCGGGCCTGGCCTTCAAGTACTGTAAGGTTTCGTCAGGACCTAGGACTCAGGCGGCTGAGATGAAGCAGGAAATGGATTATAACGGTTCAATTGGTTTGTCGGTGACAAGGATTCCATCTCCATCTCCTCCTCCGCGTCTGCCGCCCCTTCCAAGTCCTTCTCCATCTCCTCCGGTTTCAAGGCCAGTGGCAGCATTCGCATCTATTGGGAAGAAGGCACAGAAACAGCAGCAAGGTATACATGAAAACTTCAACATCTATATCTAGAGTGTGTCTGTGATTAGAGTCTGCTATTGACATGAATCTGTATCAGTTTTCATCACAGATGCAATTCAATTCAATTCATAGCATGGCAGTTACTGACACAAGTCCAGATAGTTTATTCATGTTCTAGATGTGATTAGAAGAAACGTTTGTTGTCGATCACGAGTTGGTTTGTAGATTGATTGTGACATGAAGTATATGTAACTCTAATAATAGCCCGTGTCAGTCTGCCGCCAAAAATATCTCGGCCGTGATGAAACCAGCCGACTAAAGGCGGTTTCACGGTCTCTATTGTTCTTACTCTATTGCATGTCGGAGTCATGGATTTGATTCAGTGATGCGTACAGCTGGTGTTTGCAAGGGACATAGTGGTATATTTGGCTTCGAATCCACTTCAATCCACTATCTGTGGCTCTGCACCGGAGAAATTACATCTGCATCTCCGGGATATTGCCATTACTCTGCATTTAACTATTCTTATTAATTAATTAATTAATCCAAACACGTAATCAAATTGAGTTGCTATTGATACGCATTATTTATTAGGTCGTGCTAACATTAGATAATTATAACCTACGTTAATTATTTACGATGGAGTCCAGCGAATCTTGGGCAAGTCCTTTCACTCGCAATTGCTCTGTGGGAGAGAGAGTAGCGGTTGGCTTGACGAGGTGCTATAAAGATCTCTGAAAAATTAAATATTTCCTGGATCATTTTATCTTATAGCTCCAGCACTTTTGGACGGAGTGGAGCTGGACATTGCGTTGGTTCCCGGAAGAGACGGATATTACCGGTGTCCGCAGTGCGACTATCAGACTGCAAATCGATCGCACTACAAGATGCATTCCGTAATTCATAAGCCGAGAAAGTGGAAGTGCTTCTACTGCAACCACAAGTTCCCTCTGATGCAAGTGTTTTCCTTCTTCGTCTTAATTCTTCTCTTATGAAACGTTTAGAAGTGACAGGCGGCTGATTTTTGTGTGCCCATGGTTTCGATAATTCGTAAGTTCGATTATGCATCCTACTTTTTGCAATACTTAATTAAATGATGTTTCTATCTGTATGTATTTGAACTGTGGACCAATGCTATGAGTATTCTTTACCAAACAAGAGTAGGCCTAGTTACTTGTGAAGCTTTTAGAAGTAGCAGGATATTAATTTTTTTGTAGTCATGGGTTTGTTAACTCATAGGTCCGCTTGTGCATTTGGTTTACGGCCTACTTTTGCAATAAGTCTACGTAATTAAACAATGTTCCTATGGAGAAATAGCTTGTGGCTTCAATTTGCAATACAGTATGTTGTTTCAGGTCTAAACATGCAGCAGGAATTGATGGGGGCCTAAAAGGCTGCAATGTAGCTATCAATTTCGACTCTTTTTGAACTAGTAATCATGTGTCCCTCTTTATGTCAGTCTATTCTTGCTGCCGTTTGTCAGTAGATTGCTTATTAGACAGGATTCTTAAGATTGCTATTTAACTCATATTTTTGCATGTGATGCCACTATTATGCTTTATTTCATGTGTCCAGCTTCCGCCTGCGTCGTCACTGTAGTCTCAAGCACCCGCGACTTCCCGTCAAATGGGTGGACGTGGCGACGGAACAGGTCTGCGACGACTCCACTCGATTACATTCGTTCCGACATCACCAGTCGAACTCCTCAAGCAGCACAGCCAGAAAGTCCTTCCAACAGCACGTTCCACGTCTTAAGGTCGCCATGTTCCGCTCTCGCAAGTCCAGCTCCCCGATGCTCCTATCCGCTCTCGACGATGACGACGAACTCGCCATCGACCTCGACTCGTCCAGATCGCAGATCTCGGTAGACCTCGACTCCTCGTCTTCATCCGACGGACACGTACTCTGGTTCTGCTGCCCGAACTGCCCCAAGAAGTACGCCCTTCTTCCTCTTTTCGTCGATCATCTGAAAAGCGCCCACACGACGACGGGCAGCTATCCCGCCCTCGAAATCCTTCCGCCGATGGGCGAGGGCGAGCTGACCCTTCAGCGTTGCGGCTTCTGCTCCTACGAGTCGTTCTTCAAGGACGACTTCGACGCACACGTCAAGGTACATACGAGTCTTCCGCCCCGGAAGTGCATTCACTGTCAGTTCGCGTCATTTGTTCGGTCTGACCTGGAAGAGCATTTTACGGAGTCGCACCCTGACCAGTCGGTTGAATTCCACGACTTGGATCAACCGTACACGATGAATTCTAACGATCAGAGCATTCCAGACGAAAGCGTTCTGTACAATTTCGACCCGACTGTTAAGCTCGTTGATGTCTGCAAGATTCTACAAGACAAATGGGAGAGCGTTTGATTCTGTGGCTCTGGGCATGTGTGGGCTTCATGGCTTTGGGCCTTGCGGCTGCGGGCTTCAAGACTCGGGGCGTGGTGGCTTTATGGCCTCATTCCACTGGAGAAACGAGTGAATGACCAATCTACATGTGTTTAATTATATATTTTATCTGGGTTATAACAGACTTTAACATCTGTAGGTCGGTGTACTTGAACTTAATTTCTTCCTATTTCGTGTATTCTGTTTGTAATATAATTCATAATATATAATTTATAATAGGATTTACTGATATTCCTAAGTATACAGGAACGATTGCTAGCGAGGGTTTTTATTCGTTTTCTGATGCAAAGGAGTTCATTAGCTAACTGTACACAAATTATGGTGTGTACAAACGTTCTGGACTGTAGGATAGTCAACATGTACATTTTTAAAGTTGATTGTTGCTCTCTTTATAATAGGCCTATATTTACAAACTGTTCCTGTAAGAAAAACACGTATTCTTCCAAGTATATAGAGCCATTCGGATTAAAGCAGGACAAGGATGATGTAAATAAGTGATATAAGTAAATATGGTTTTTGTCAGTGTATTGTCTCAGCAGATGGCCCAGGTGAACTGTGTACAAGGGTTCATATACAGAGGCCCCTGATCTTTTTATGTAGCGTCCGTAGCTTGAGGAATGACCGTATATAATCCATCGAACTTCAAAAGTGCAGTCCGCATATTTTGGCCGAAAATTGTATTGTTGAAGTGACGAGTTGATATGCAAAAGCTCGCAATTCCTGTCAAATAGGCGCAATAAATAGCAATAACACGACAATCTACAAGTAAATATGGTTTAATTCAGTGTTTATTTTTTATAAAAACCAAAAAACCAGGAAATTTGAATTTTTGGTTTTATTAATTTATTATTTTTATAAAGTTATTTGATTAGCATTGGTTCAATTGTTTTAAACCCAGGATTTGAACTATAATTGTAATAAAATCAACTGCTATAAATTATTTTGTGTTTATCAGTCCGAAATTTCAACTGAATTAATCGGAGTTGGAATTTTTTTCTTCAAGCCATCTGAAATTGTAAAACAAAAAACTCTTATTTCCGAGAAAAACTTGGTTTTTCCACCTCTGTGTTAAAGTATGAAAACCACCACAAGGGTGTCTACTGTCTATCCCCTAAATTCGGTGAAGGTCGCCACCTTGCAACCGAAGGGTTGCAGGTTCGAATCCAACCTGCAGCGTAAGGACCTAAGCAAGTTCTTCACTCATAATTGCTTGAGGCGCTTCGGCATGTTGACTCCGACACACCTTCGGATTGTGACCGGGACCGCCTCTGAGTAGTAAATGGACTTGAAGGGGCGGTACAGAAATATGTTAATAAATAAATCAAATAATCATTGGAGGAGCTACCCTCCACCCCCGATTTTTTTCCAATTCCTGTAGTCACTGAAAATCAGTGCATATCTGAAAAGATTTAAAGTACTGGAACAATGTCTTCCACGACTAGGGGGTCTGAGGGAGCGTTGTAAGCTCCCCAAGTCAGGTCTGGAGCTTCGCCCCACCCGACAACACATTTTAGAACATTTGCTGCAAAATGGGATCAGCTTTTATAGTCACTTCATTTAGGTCCCCTAAGGAAATTTCCTTCTCGTTTTTGTGCATGCCCTTTACTTAAGTGATGCCTATAGAAGTTTGAAAATTAAGATTTCAATGGTACTATTGTTTAAAAGTTAAAACTCCTCCCCCCCTAATATCTAAGAAACCTTCCCCTTATTTCTTGGATGGAATATTTGTTTCTATGGTGTAGACGCCCGATACTGTGAGTGGGAACTAAAGAGCAGTAGAAATGTAGAGACCTACACTCCCATATTATATACGGTCCTCGAAGCAATTTGTATACATATCAACACAGTTCAGTGCACACCTTCTAGTATTGAGGTGTATGGCACCGTAAGGTTCCTAGCAAGCTCCTATTTACAGTTCGCCTAAATAGCACAGCACTTCGACAACAGCTCTCCAAATTCGACTGTTAATTCTCATGGAGTCAGATGATCTCAAATTTCTGTCAAGTTAGAGGTCACATTCATATTCACATTCAAAGTACACATCTCTACACTAACCCTTCAAACGCCTCTATAATTGAATGTATTTTTAAAGCAACACATTACACCATGGTGTTAGGGACCTAACAGCTAAATAAGATGATTGACACTAGACTATTTAAATCACTCCCCTCACTGGACTTTCAAACTTCCCATACAATCGTATGGAACTAACAAGTAAAAAATCTCTCCAGGGAGGGCTTAGCCCCCTCCCCCCGCAAACCATCGCATCAACAACTAAGACATTAATATTCACGTCATAAGTCAACTTTAATTGCTCAAATGCATTAAAAAGATCATTTACATCACAGATTCTCAAGACCGATTATAGGAATTCAACTGATTAGCCTATCACAAATGGTCGTGTCTACCTGAATGGAAAACATGTGCATGCAGAAAAACTGTTGGAACCTGGTCAAAAGCAGCAACAGTTCACAATTTCCACGAAAACTTAAAGACAGTTGAATATCACCATCAAAATATTGGTCATGTTGTTCAAGTAGTGCACCTCTACCTTCAGAGGCAAAGTAAATGTACTACCTTTTATCTACACGGTTGTACCACATTTTACAACGAAATCAACACAAATGTCGGTTGACCTGATGTGGAATAATGGCAGGGCTGCATTAAGGGGTTCTGCAGCAAAGGGCCTGCAGTTTTGAGGGCTCACATTTTCAGAAGAAAATGATTTTTTAAATCTAACAAAACGAGTAAAAATTTCCTAAAATTAGTTTAATTACTTAAAGTCATTTACCTCACACAGCGTGAAACAAATAACTACATAGGCCTACATACATACATCCATAGACCTACATACATATGAAACTAGAAAGGAAGTTTATTTAGTCAATGCTCATAAGTAAGCAAGTTAGAAATATAAATTGATGTGTGGTGGATGGTGGTTGTCTGGAGGGGTCCATGAAAGTATATCACAGCACCTGGGAGAGCACCAGACTCAATGTGGCCATGAAAAATGGCATTATCTTTTACTAGCTATTCTCATTTATTTCCAACCATACACAAGCAGTAACTACTCTCTTTGTGTACTTATGTCTACAATTAACCAAATTTACCAACACATGCAGCACTGTTAATTTTGCTCTTTCCCAGACAGTAGCATTCATTGGGACTCCATGGATTCGCAAGCGGGTCAAACATGGCAAAACATGGATCTGCAATGGGCCCATCGAATATTTGACCATCTTGATTCTTTCGCACACATTAAAGGACAGACTAAATGTTAGAACTTGTCCAGGACAATCTAATCAATTCTGCAGCACTTTATCTAATAAGAACACAAAATTTTAAAAGTTCACTGCAGTCAAATTGCTGTCACAAATAATAATTTGTGAATACACTCCCAGCAACAGATACATTTTTATAGGCAACGATTGTATGTTTCAGTCACGACACCCGAGCATATCTCTGGCCGTTCCTTTGATCTCACAATTTAAATTCAAATAAATGCTTATTATCTATTAATGCAGCTATCTTCAAAGTTTTCATTATGTGCTGCGCTGCACATATAATTCATCAACGGGCATGCAAAAGGCAAAAAATTACCGCATTTACCATGCACATTTGAAGTTTCACCATAAAAATATCTTAGAAGTTTTATTTAAGAGCTAAAGACTCGTCTATTTTGCTGTACAAAGTCAGGAGATGTCTTGTCTTATCCAGCAAGTGCTCTTCACAAGTCCAGAAGCATGAGAGTGTTGTTGATGTTGTTAGTCGCTGTCGCTCTCACTTTCACTCAGTCGAAGGTCTTGACCTAAAAGAAAATCATATCCTATATAATAAACGCACTGTGTGTGAGTCGATAGTGCTCTGTTACACTGCTAATGCTTAGTCATTCAAAAGCTATAACGACAGAACATCAATTTGCACATGACGTCGTTTCGATTGTGACATGTTGATTCCACGACAAGCACTTTTGTATTTCAACAAGTAGGACTGCTAGCTAATTATGTCGAGACTAAAACGGTTTAGAAATTATACAAATCGAAGTGGTGGAAATGTGAATGCATCAATTATCTAGGCCAGTGGTGGCCAACACATGGCACGCGTGCCACTTGTGACACACTAGACCTATGACTAGTGACACGCACGAAGGACCATGGAAGTTAAACCATATAGTTTGCATCCATTGGGAGTTGCCTGTCAACCTTTCGGCTGCAGCGGTCTAGACTCTAGTGGCCCACAGGCACATCCGTAGCTGCAGCATCCACCGAGATCTAGAGCGTCCACGGGCCTTGGCCTAAGGTGCGGGTGGTGCTGGCAGCTTGGGGCACTGTGAGGGAAGATCTCAGCCAGCAAGTTCATCAGTCATCAGTCTGCATTCTGCCATGTCCACTATAGTAGTAGGTTTTGACTATGGTATGACAATCAGTGTTTAATCTTGTGCACCTCTAGAATAAACACTGTATGTCAATATTAAGAAGTTTATTTCTGCTATGATCCTGATACCCAAACTTTATATTATATTACATTGTAATATAATTATATACTTCATCCGCAGCAGCTGCAGTCCTGATCACGCATAGCAGCTCAGCAACAGAGAGGGGATCATTGAAATTTTAATGTTCATACAGTTAATTATTGTACACAACTTAATTGAATCCAACGATATCAATATGATCAATTGTACCACCATTGTTTAAGTTGATAACTTGGTTTCGCAATTGGCCACAAAGTCTTTCGTCCTGTGATCCAATGTGCATAGTGGCACGCAGTCGGTTGGCTGGAAATCTTGTGGCACATCATAGGCAAAAGGTTGGCCACCACTAGTCTAGGCTAACTGGTTATAGCAAAAACCTTGCCCGCCAAACTTAGGATGGGCAAGGTTACTAGTTAATTATAAACATCTAATTAGTTATACATTAGGAAATGAAGTCAAATACATTACATTCAACTAAAAGAAAATCATAGCATTTGTAAACACATCATGCATTCGGAAACAACGTTAGCTTAAGGCATTACATTCAGTTAAAGTACACAAACCAGATTCTTTACATCTGCAAAATTCAGAAGAGCACCAACTATAATAATAATGATAATAAAAATCTTTGCTCATTAAATTCATATTGACAAGTACGATTACAGACATACTATGAATGCATCCACAGGTTATTACAAGCACTTGATTCATTATACATCTCAACCTACAGGTCAGCGAATGAAGTCTGACTCGTCATGAGAACAATGCTCCAACGACACTCCCATATGACAGATCTGTCATAAATGGTGTTAATTATTGTGATTGCTCAAGGTCATTACACTGCAACTACATTGAATGAGGCTCGACTCTGTACTCTGCGTGTTACCGGCCACGCACTCTAACCAATTGGCCATTGTGCATGAATTCTGTCAATAGACCAACTGTAAATTCGCAACTCTGTAACAGAGGACATAATGTACATTAAAGGCATTATAATACAAGCCAACACTCACTCAGAACACTTTGGTAAACTGGCTTTTTCTCTGTCACCACAGCTAAGAAAAAGAAACAACATGCAGAAATCTTTAAGAACAAGTTTTAAGATTTCTTACATAAACAATTAGGCATGTATGTTAACTTATAAAGCTTTACGATGACGGTAAAGAAACATTAAGCAAAGTTACTAGTAGAGTCACACTGGAAATCCAACCACAGACAAACTGAGCAATAATATAATATAGACCTAATTTAAGTTGGAATTGGCCGAAGTCATTTCATTAACTCGAAAGTGGAAAATTAGCAACTATAATATAATGTTTATAAAATAATGTTAATATTATTATAATTACAACATATTTCACTACTAGATAAAAACAAAAACATTACTACATTAGAAATCGAGGCAATGTAAAGCTGATAATTCAAATCTCTCAAGTGCTCAATTCCGCACAGCCCGGGCAGAATTGCGTGCAACCCAGCCACTGCCAGTAATTGCCCGGGTGTGATTACACCACTGAAAGTTGGTCGTCATGAGTTTCTATACAGCCAAATCTAGCCATAAATATAACGAAAACAAAACAAAGACGTACAATTCCCACAACAGAATTAATTGGATGAGAAAGCAGCAATTTCAAACCATATCATACCAGATACAAGCATTAAATTTAAATGACATTTTAACTTGTATATCTGAGCAAAAGAAATATTCTAATAACATAGACCCACAAAGCAACTAAATTGGTTGTAAAATCACACAGTTGACAAGTTTAAGCATTAATCGATCAATCGCTGCCTTGTGTCCTAAGGGTCGTGGGTTCGATTCAGACCCAAGCCACATGTAGGGACCCTGAGCAAGTCCTTAACTCACAACTGCTCGTGGTGCTTCGGCGTGTAGACTCCGACACACCTCAGGGCTGTAGTCGAGATCGTCTCTGAATAGTAGTGGACTTGAACTGGCAGTATAGAAATGTGCGAAGAAGTAAGTAAATAAATAAAATAACTAATTACTAATAATTAGCTTATCATTAACTATGATGTCTGAAGTGTACAGACCCATCTGCACTTCTTTGGATTCTTCCACCTCGGGATCATCACTGCTGGCATCATCAGACATTTCACTGTCACTGGTAGACGACGCTGAAAGACTGCTGCATATCCGGTCCTGAGAAGACTTTGTTTCGGACAACGAGTCGTCAGCAGGCCTCGGCAGAACTGCTGGCACTTTGGACGACTTCTCCGGTTGAGCTGCTGACGATTGTGACGATGGTGGCAGAGCAGGACTTCCACGCTTCTGCTTACCAGACGAGTCTTTTGTTCTAGAACGTGCATTGATCATATATATGACAAGTGTAATGTTCAACGTTGATGTGTAACACACCCACACTTTCCTTAGCCAGACTTTTGACTCTTAACCATATAGTTATTGAAACCAATATCATGCAGACATAGAAAATAATAACCAATTAATGGGAACAAAAGGTTTAAGTCCTTAGGGATCTAGGTTTATTTCTACTAATATAACCTTATTATTTATTTATTTACTAGATTTCTAACGTGGATAGTCACTGCCAGATATTTGTTTTTATTTATTCCAAAATCTGTTTAGCACTCCTGCAAGAAAACTACTCAGAGGCACTCCCAAACCAGCCTTGGCAAAAGAGCAAAGGCTTCAGAGTAGCATAAACGTAAAGTAAGTGGAAGGTCGTTCTAAAGTGCAGGACCAGCAATGGAAAAAGAGCGACACTGCGCTTTAGAAGTCCGAAACCAAGGGACCAAAAGTTCACTATGGGCAGCTGAAC
>JAQFXW010000340.1:0-19928 GCA_034693945.1 Dendrobaena attemsi | reverse complement strand
ATTTGATATAAAATAAAAAAAATAGGCTACTTGCTTAAGTTGTTTCATTATTGAGGATTTCATTTAAATTTATTATTAATTGTAAATGGGTTAGCGTTGAAATTAGGGTTAGGGTTACGGAATGAATTAGGGTTAGGGTTATGTTTAAGGGGGCCGGGGCCCCCCTCTATAGATCCGCCACTGTGACTGCACGATGCGCATACATATCTATACTGTATTTGTAATTTTTTTAGCACAATATACTGGGCTTTTATAATTTACAAAGTAGGCCCTAACTATAAATTGATTAATGCTAAGAAAACAGATAATTACTTGTTAAAAGGATCTTTGAATTTAACAGCAAATAATTCGACTCGGGATCACACGCTCAAACTGTGAGACAATCTGAGAGCAATTATACCAGGGCAGATGTTGTTTTAGAAGATGCTGTAAAGATGAGAATGACTTAATAATGAATTACTATATATAAATATAACAGCTATTATATATATAGGTCCTTCTTGTCTAGGTGTCCTATGTTTAAAAATAGAATCATATAAGTTCTGCGTTACACGTAATGAAGTACATGTGTAAATACGTGCATATTGCATAATTAAGATGACAAGAAATGTTGAAAGGAAGCAGAAGAGAAGCGAAAAAGACATACATAGAAAAATGCTAAGTCCATAAGTTTGCCTCATAAGCCTAATTCTTGTGAGACGTTCCATTGGGTCTCCTAAACTCAGTCTGTACTATAATTATGCTCACCCTACTGTCGTGGCCATCCTATGTTGTGACAATTGGACCGAATTATGCAAGAGGCACTATAAGAGTCCATCATTGGAAGGATAACAAATGAATGCGACTTCGCGGTGATACTGCTCCTGGAATGGGATGAGTAAGTGGATGTCTTCAGGAAACACGGAGACAACCTTCCAGATCTACTATGCATAGGTATACTATACTCTCATGCAGATGGAAAAGAAGTGACACTGTAATAAAACTTGCAATGAACGATGCCTTCAACTAAACTCTCGGGGTCAGACGTATTCAGAATGGCTGCAGCGTCGATGCTCTGCTTTCAAAGATCGATTCACCGCCATTATGCATTCTTTGCAAAGATATAGGCCTACGCAGGCACACGCTCACACAAACACGAACACATAATACACACGCGCAGACGTATACACACATACACCTAAACACACACACAGACACGTACGCACATACATGTAGGCCTGTATAGGCACACTGTTTTTCTGGCAAATTCTATAGCAGCGTCGCAGTAGAAATCGTTTGAGGGATGGCGCCTTTCGATCGCCTAATCACGACTTGATCGATAGATTGGTCTGCACCTGCTTCTCATGACGGTCCACCCCCCCCCCCCCCCCCCCCCCCCGATTGGCAGCAGTCGAGGGAAACGACGCCACGCGGACGCTTCTTGCCACTTCAGGGTCCAGGAAGACCGTGTCGTCGTCTGAAGAGGAGGAGGGCGGTGAGCGATCTTCCTCCTCCTCCGCTGGGACACCCCCTGCGGCGTCTCCCTCCTCTCTTCAACATGGGAGACTGGCGCTAGCGGTGCAGAAGGCTCATGTTTAAGACTGCAAGGGAACAATCGCACTGCGTCCTATGATACTTTTATTCTGTCAGATAACCACATTATATTTCGTCGACTTTCAGGTATCACTCAAAGGCGTTTAATTGATGTTCAGAGAATACCTACAAAGAAAAGCGATTTAATCCTGGACGGTAAAGGAACAATTGCATCGCGTCATATAATAATAGACAGACACATATCATCGACTTTTAGACAGCATATTAAAGGCGTTAAAATATGGCCTACATCTACATGGAAAAGAGATTTGATTATAGACGATTAAGGAGCAATCGCATTGCGTCCTCTGATGTATCGACATTTTTTGATCCGCCACACACACACACATATATATACACATATATAAATATATATATATGTATATATATATATAATAACCAAGTACCGGTATTTCGTCGATTCACAGATATCATTCAAAGGCGTTAAATATAGATATTCAGAATACTGTATACCTATACATAGAAAGCGCTTCGACTCTGGCGCTGTGGCTGAAATCCGGTTCATTTTGCTCCAGTTAAACAGGTTTTCACTAGTGGGAAAAAATTAGTGTCGTGGCACCGTTCCTTTGTTATAGTCAGCATAATATGCATGGGAGGTTATTATTGTAATTAAGAATGTGACAATTAGTATTTATGCGACAACCAGTACAACGTTACCTGGTAGTTGAATTCTGTCTTATGATAGCGGGACCCTATACGTTTCCATCTATGTTATTCCGTTAATTTACATTGTGAACGTGTATGTAAATGTTTGTAGAGTATTTTTAGTGATCAATAAACTACTAGGCCAACTAATTCTTCTGCAACTTCCACTACTACTATCATTAGATTTTTATTTTATTATTAAACTTATAATATCAAAGTTGTAATTTTGGTAGCAAACCCTAGTGTGAGTGATAGCCATGAAACCTTCGTAAAGGTTAATTTGTCTTCTTCCGTCATCTTATGGCTAACGTTTCGGTTGCAGCCACATGTGTATACAGTGAGGGTTTGTAGTTGAAAAGTTATAATACCAGATTTATATAGCACTTATTGAAGTCTTATTCACAACTGAGGCGCTCCAGGGACTGTCGACGTCTTACATTTTAATAGCAAAAGAATTGTTTGTGTTGGTAGGGGCCTATAGTCATTATTGTATAGGATCATCTGGTCCTCTGTGTTCGACTTCTGATAAAATACTCGGGGTAATATTTTATAAACAATAGCGTCGTTATCAGGCAGTACACGTGGAACGACTATAACTCTAGAGGAGAATTGTTTTGAAATGGTGTTGCTGTTCCAATACTGAAACTGCTGCAATTGCAGTTTGTAGTTGTAAATTGTTTCTTCTCTGGCGTTGGACCCACTGCACGGAATAACAGTCTCAATAATTCATTCATTCATTCATTCATTCATTCATTCATTCATTCATTCATTCATTCATTCTGGACATTTTTATAGCGCCTCTTCAAGAAACTACTCAGAGGCGCAATTGTGTAATGCAGCGCCACCTCTTGAGACATTCTTGAAATCAAGGATCCTGCAGGATCTACTTTTGATTATCAAACAATTCTGGTATAGATGTTTACCTTCTGAACAGCTCCGGCTTTATAATTGCCATTATTACTAATTTATTGTTATTGTTGCTATCGTTGTCGTTATTGTTATTATTGTTGTCCTACCATTTTATACAGTATTTAAGTCTTATATTCGATTATTCACTCAAAAATATCTATTTTCCAGACATAGATATTACCATTGTTTTTAATAATAATTATTCTTGTAGTTATGAGTATTATTTTTGTTATCGTCAAACAGGTCTTTGTTTCATATAATCAGCCTAGCTCATATTCTCGGCTCGTCATTCCTTGACAGCAATTGACTGAATTAGGTTGAAGTCGGTTGTTGTCCTCTGTTTCACGGGACATGTGGGGACCTTAGGAGGGCGTGGGCTTCGAGTGGCCAGCATGCAGCTGAAGGGTGTTGGCGGAGTTGTTGGAGGGTCGGGGGTGGCTGTGGCTGGCTGGCATGGTGTGTCGTATGGGCGGTAGGCGTTGGGCGAGAGGAGGAGAAGCAGCGAGTTGTGGTTTACTGCCTGGGTTCCCTGGTGACCGGCGATGATGACGTCGGGATATTAGATTTGCATTGCCGTCTAGCGACGAGTGTGTGTGCTGAGGGCCACTGTCGGACGGAAGGGAAAGCTCGCGAAGGATATGGACCAGTAGGAGAAAAAGACAGACAGACAGACAGACACAGAGAGACACGAGGAGACACACACAGAGGACTGAAGCAGTTAGGACCTTAAGCAAGGACTGAACGATAGGAAGATATATGTATAGCCAGGCAGACAGACAGGCAGAAAGAACGAGGCACAGAGAGGAAGCGAAGGAGAGAGAGAGGAAAGGAAGCGAGTGAGAAATGACCCTAGGCATGCATCGACTGAATGATAGGAAGATTTAGAGTGGATACGAGGAAGAGGAAAGAATGAGGGAGCGTAAAGAGAGAGTGAGAAAGAGAGGAGAGAGTGTGTGTAGGTTGGTGTGAATGAACCGGAGAAGGAACGAGAGCATAGACCTTGTAGAGGAAGGGAAGGAGGGAAGGAGTGAGATAGGAAGTGAAAAGACGTAGTTAGGCGTTGAGGAGGAAGACAGGCTAGACAGGGCCGAGTGCAAGTGATGGAAGGACAGATGGATTGATCCGTTACAGCGTGCATTGACCTTTGACATCGGACACCGTCCGTGGATGTTCTCTCACATGAATCAGAGTCTGCTGTGTGCTTTAACCGGAAATCGACGAAGAGGTAGCGATTGAAAGAATGTAAGAGACGGAAGGTTAGAAGGAGATGGAAAGAAGCGTGAATGAAGGCGAATGGAGATAGATACGAAAGGATATTGAGGTGAAAAGAGGAGGTGGTGGAGGAAGGAGGAGGAAAGTCTTTAGCAATGGGCTACTGGAGTGGAGGGTTGGAGAGACTTAGCATGTCAGAGCCTCATTCAAATTAAATTTAGTTGTGGGGGGAAACTATAGAGACTGATCGAGGAGAATTCGACGCTGAAAGGCATTGACCAGAGAGGATGCAATGACAGAAGCTGCTGCTGCTGCTGCAACTGATGCTACGTTCGAAAAGAGTTGAAGACTTAGACCTACATCTGATTCTTTGTCTTTAGCCTCTACAGTCTAGACTGTATGCCATACTCTAATTCTCCTATTTCAAAATAGAATATCATATGTTATGAGATATATGCGGCGCATGCGCTGTACCGGTCACTTGGCGCCGAAACAATCTTGAGAGGCGCTATATAAAGTATAAACGTTCGATGTGGTATTCCTACACTCTTATTAGGCATCAGAATAATATGCTCAAATATACATTATATGTAGGGACCTATAAAATATTGCAAATATGACTACATTCACAAATACATTGGTTAAAAGGAATTATATAAAGTACTGTTCTGTTCTGTCCGTGTTACACACAATCACACAAACAGTGACGAGACTGCACACGGAGGACATCAACGAGTATTGTCAGTGGGAGGACTTCAACGCGTCATGTCCCGATCCAAATGACGTCATCCTGATGCGTACCGCTCGCTACGGTCGAATGCACTTCGGTCGGTGCATGCGCGAGGATCACGGAAGCGTCGGCTGTGCTGCAGACGTTCTCCTGCACCTCGACCGGAAGTGCTCGGGTCGTCGCAGTTGTCAGGTGACCATACCGGATGCTACGCTTCACAACATCCATCCGTGTCCGAAGGAACTAATGCCGTACCTCGAGGCAAGCTACTCATGCGTAACAGGTTCGGCTTATGAACACCTTTGTCTCTCTTCTGTTACGCCTAGACCTTATCTTCCTCTCCCTACTGAGTTCCTCTTTCCTGTCTTTCCTAAATCCCTTTCCTAATTCCCTCTGTCTTTATCTCTTTCATTTGTTCTTCCTTTCTTCATTTAGGCCTACATGTATAAGCTCTCTTCCTCATGTGTCAACTTCCTTTCTGCTTTTTCTTGTTGATTCTTTCCATAAGACTTACATGTACTCATGGTGTCGTTCATTCTTGCTTCGATTTCTTGTTAAATCTCGAGCAAAAGAGACACTGACTGCGATTTGAAAGAAAGAGCCTAAATATTCATCGCTTCCAATTAACAGATCAAGCCGTTTTGTCTTTGCGAACATTCGATGTAAATGAACTGCTCTAAAGCGGAGGAGAAAAGATGAAGACACCGAACCACATTTTAAATATTCTAAATGATATAATCGCTCTTTAATATGACCCTGTAGTATAACACTACTCATCGTTCCTTAGGAGCCAATGCGAAATTGTTGTTGAGCCAGAACCCTCTTGCAAACCACTTGCCGATCAACCGATGTTTTCCCTCAGTGTTCTAAGTGTTGCATCTGGATTTGGACCATACGTAGTCATCATTCCATAACTGCATTGTAAACTGAAACCCGAATATATATACAACGGAGGAAGCGGGTCTCGTCATTTTACGAAGGGTGTCTAATTCTTCCATCGATTCGTTGCATTTGTTTCTCATGCAGCGCACTGTAGTTGTCGGATTAGCGTTAATCCGTCCCACTTATTGCTTCTCTTACGCTGCGTCCTTCTAATCCTCCTTCCTTCCGTGTTTCCTATTCTCTCCCCAGTTAAAGCCTGGACGAACCAGATCTGCCATCGGAACGACGACGCCTCCGTCACCGACGGAGTCTCCCAGTCCGAACAGATGACGGCGAGGGAAACGATTGAGTCCGGAATCCTCCTGTCGCCGACCTTCACCGACCTTCAGTCGCATTCGCGGAGCAGCAGCACCGCCGCCTGTCCCTGGGTCATCCGGACGAAGCCAGGACGAAGGATCAATCTGACCCTCTACAGCTTCCCGGCGACGACAGATGGCGCCGACGTGCAGAGCGCATGCGCAGTCAAAATACTAATTTTAGATCGGAATCGAACGACGACGGCGGAACTGTGCGCCGACGGACAACGCCAGAAGCAGATCTATACGTCGCAGGGAAATCTCATCCGCGTCTTCGTTCAGGCGGCGGGGGGAAGAGCGGGTGACGGAAGGGAGACGACTGCAGTGCCACCTGGAAGATTCCTACTCAACTTCCAAGGTAATGGCCCTTCCTATTATTTAATTGTTATCATTGTCACTGTTGTTGTTGCTTGTCGTTCTTATGTATCTTTATGATATAGTCGTCGTTGCTTCTTATTTCAAGTCATCAGCAGGACCTACTAACGTGACATAATAAATTATGTGTTATTGTGATACTGCGATATTATGCGTTTTCACAGTGATTGTTGATCCAAGCGATGCTATTGTTATGTAGGATATATTTGATGTGAGTTCTTGCTATGAACTGTATTTTGGCTTGCATGTGTAATTGTGCATACCATGGTTACTGGTTAGTGTATTTAAGGCAAAGACAACGGCTTCTTCTGTTGCTACAGAGTCATTTATATAGCACTGTAGAACTAATTCACACAGCAATAAAGATTTATAAACCTCCATTTTATAATCTTCAGCCTATGAATGGCCTGCCGAAAAAAGAAAGGCTTTGTTTAATCAAGGAATCGATCAGCTCCCCTGAGAGTTTCCTACAGTATTTCCTGTGTACATGGCGCTGTATTAATATTCAGACACCGTCAAATGCCGACACCCCATCGGCTTAAACTTGGTCGTAAATTGACAGTAGTAGTGCAGCCACGCATGTTGTCTAGCACTGGATCGATTCATCGTGTATAGTCACTGTTCCCATGTCACTGTTCCCATGTCTGGCGACAGTGTTTCCTGTCACCAGACATTACTTCTAAGTTGACCGAGAAAGTAAAATTGCATGATTTAGACAGATTTAGACAGTCCCCTGGAGATCTAGAATGGCCGACAAGTGACCAGAAGAGATCAGAAACGCTGACATCCCAGCTTCCGGTCTGTTTGTCTGTTGTTGGCTTACTGCCAGCTAATGTTCTATTGATTCCTCGTACAGTGCTATGAAGATGGAGGCCTGCTAGTTGATAAATAGGCCTGGATCAATGACACGGTTCGCATTTAGCCACAGCAAGCCGTTGAATTATTAATTGGTAAAATTGAAAGACCTGTCGGTCTGATATTGTTGATCATCATAAATTGTAGCAGCTTCGGTTGGTGTGCTATTAAATTGCAGCAATCGGTCTCTGCAACTGTTGTGTAATATTGTTCTTTAGGTTTGAAACGTGAATGAAAAGAATAATAGTGTTATAGAAACATGTTCCTGCACAGTAGGCCTAATTTATTGTCCTTCAAATGAATTGTTGTTGAAATAACAAATGCATTTCCTTTCATCCGGGTTCATGATTGTATTTATAATCCGTACTGAAAATAGTTTCATGCGAAAGGCTTTCGTCACCTGAATGATAATAGGCCTACCGTGTGAGGTTAGGCTTAAATAAGATAGGTGGATAGGATCAGATAACTGTGAACAGGGCCGTCCAAAGGCCTTTGAAAACTACACCACAGCTTATTGCCTGTAGGGGTCTTGGCGATAATTATCGATAAAAGTGTAGGGCCCCAAAACTCCATGTATAGGCCTACTAATGACACATGTTTTATAGATAGCGCCTCTATCTGAACTTTCAGAGTAGAGTCAAAATTAACACTTCGCCACCGGATGTATAGGTCTATATAGATGGAGGCTGAATGTTTATTATGATACTGTGTTGGTTTCTCATTGTTTAGACATTCATTAGTCATTCGCATATATTTTTTAGTGGCTCTTCATTTGCATGACACTGACATTGCAGCATCAAAGAGCTAATAAGATCACGTGATCTGTTCCTCTAGCCTTTGATTGTGCCGACATAAGTGGTATATCGAACGCCTGGATTCGACGCAGCGGCGATAACGTTATCGTCAAGTGTAACTTCACGGCCGAGACCTTCTTCCTGACATGCAGGAACTCTCAGTGGAAGGGAGAGCTCTTCAACTGCTCTGATGGTAGGACAGCCGAAACCTACTCTCCCACTATAATATATTATATACAGTATATAAACAGGGTGAGCCCAAAACGACCCTCCCTACGTTTTTTGCCAATATTTTTGCCAAAAGCGCAAATTTGCAAATACAATTTACAGTCTGAAAGGCAATTCATATTTGCGTATACCTGCCAAATTTCACCAAAATATTTAAAATAGAATAAAAGTTATTCAACTTTAAGTGACGTCACCCACTGCTTTTTGGTGGTTGAAAAACGTTTAACAGTTTTTGCTAATAGAATGGCCTCCTACGTTTCCTTGCCAATATCTTCCGTCAAAAGGGGGCATTTTGAAATAAAATTTACAGGCGGAAAGGCAACTCATATCTACATATAATTGCCAAATTTAATTAAAGTATCTTAAACAAATCAGAAGTTATTCAACTTTTAGTGACGTCACCCCCTGATTTTTGATGACGTTTAACAGTTTGTTGCTAATGTTTCCGCCAAAATTAAATATATCTTAATGAAATTCTAGATTCTTAAAGGTGTTCATATTTACATCTAGGGGCCAAATTTTATCCAAATATCTCGAGTACAACAAAAGTTGCAGCACTTTTTAGTGTCTCCACCTACTAAATTCTGCCGATTTAAAAAGCGTGCAGCGCAACAAATGTTCCCCAAAAAAGTGCTACAACTTTCGTTGCGTTTAATATATTTCAATAAAATTTGGTCACTATAATTATGTAAATATTGTTTGCCTTTGAGCCTGGGAAATTTCAGTCTATAATATTTATTTGTGGCGGAACTATTAGCAAATACTGTTTAACCAATTTTGAAATATAAAAAAACAGTGGGTGACCTCACTAAAAGTTGAATAATGTTTGTTCTGCTCGAAATGTTTTGATGAAATTTGGTAGTTATACGTAGGTATGAATTGCCTTTCAGCTTATAAAATTTTATTGTAATGTTCCTACTTTTGACCGAAATATTAGGAGAAAACGTAGGGGTGGGTCATTTTTATTGACTCATCCTGTATATACAGTATATCACGGCATTATATATAGGCTTGTATTATCAACTTATAATAAGTATTTTGAGCTCTGAATCCTACTTTCCAGCCTTATGCATCTGTATCGACATAGTGAGCCCAATGGAGTTTACTTAGGCCAAACATGTGATTCATCTAAACCAGCCAACCTTCGATGTACTTGTATTTGCATAACGTGCATACGACCTCAAATGCATCTGCATTGGACTGGCGCATGTAGCACATGTAATCGTAATGCTAACGCAATTACTACCTGACTGATAAGCAAACATTTTGGTGTCGTTGTAATTATGTCTTGATTGTCAGGATCTGGAAATAATCCATCAATTCTTACAATATTCCACATGTTGTACACATTCAGCTTTCCTTGCAAGTGGTGCTAGTGAAGCTGCTTGCTTGAGGACATTAGGAAAATGACAGCGATATAATTCCGCACCTTGGACAACAGTCTTTTATCTCAAGACTGTTTTGAAATGTTTCAGGTAGAATGGCCGGCTACCACGCTTCCGTTTTGTACACGTACGGTATGCGATCTGAAAACTCATCATAAATTTCAGCGCACTTATACTAGCGAATAGTCCTTTATCTTTGTTAATGCTGACACAGTTAATCATATAGCTATATGTGTAGGTCATTTCTTTGATGTAGGCCTATACATCATGACAAGACTATACCCTGAAAGGCACCAAATGATAAAACTGCAACTGCTCATTAACTATTTTCCAAACTTTAGCTAATATTTATTTATGCTCATGTGCTGTTCAATTTAGTAGTCAATGATACTACACAATTCTAGCTCTTTGCATATGTAACTTTAAGGTTGTTTCAGATGCTTCATATATCGTACATTGACAACCCATGCAGTTAGCCTTATCAGTCATTTAGTTGTCTCTGATGTGGCATACAGTTAAGCCCAACGCTTTCAGCATTAAGAGTTCTGGAGTAGCTAGATGTTCGTTGCTAACACCGTCGACTTTTCTGTTGCTATGGAAGTTAGACGTTCGTTGGTCATAGAAGTTTGTAGATTTGTCCTCTATTTGTAACGAGTCTAAGGTCTTATTGAAAAGCGTTTCACCCGAACAATTGATGGACGACAATCATCAGCATAAAAACTGTATGAGGATTGATGGAAATAATAATTTATTAGTAAATGCTTTGAGAAGGTTTTCAGTGTGCGGTAGAGTAGCTAGAGCGACTTGTACGGCACTCCCTCTTACTATTTTGTAAAATGAGCAAATTAAACCATTTTGTCAGAGAATATCCTGTCGATCTGCATATCTAATGTGTAAGTCGCAGCCAGCCAGATGGAAAATTGGAAAATGCTCAAATCTGGCTATCATATATTTACAACGTCGATAACCATCATTTTAAGCTTGAATCCGATTTAAGATCCACAATACAACAGAAAAGAAGCCATTAAAATGCGTTTCTGTTACGGTATTAAGCATAATGCTTAATCCGTTTCTGACTGCAGATGTATACTTACAGTAACATTACGTAAGTAATTGGTATTGTATTGTATTTGGGTATTTATACAGCACCTACAATAGTATCAACTGTTCAGGGGCGTGTCCGACTACACTGCCAATGCTGATTTACAGTTAACACGCCAAAGCGCCTCGTTTACTACGCTTCCTAGCGAAAGAAGGTTGAGCTTACCTATATGGGATGCTACGGGAATTGACTTTTAGGTCTTGCATAGGTAAACCTTAGCTACTCCTTACGTCACTCATCGTATACTCGGAGAGGGTGTACTTAAGTCTAAATCAACTGTGGATTTTCTGTTGCAGGAATTCTGGCTGTAATAGGCTTGGGTGTATCGCTGGGTGTCGCTGCGGGAGTCGTTCTTCTCTTCAGTTTCATCGTTTGCCTGAAAAAGTAAGAGGTCTTCCGAAGACTGGAGCAGGATATAGGTCTATAGTCGAACTGCTATTCAGTCTGTCACCGCAAATATAGTTTAGTTGGACACCATGAATAAGTTAAACAACTCGAAAGATTATTTTCAACATAGTAATCTTCTGCGTTTAAGGTGTTAACATGTCTATAGCAGAATGATGTGTAGGCATAAGTTTAGTCGCTGTTTATGGAAACTCGTTGTTAGTCAGGCCAACGTCTGCAGTGTGGTCGTGTTAACCATTCTAATATGTGGTGGTGAGAATATCCAGATGGATAAATCGAAGGGAAGCATTATCCATTATGCTAAATAGGACAAACGGAGAGAGATTCATTGATCGGATTCTGATGACTGTTTCAAGTGTTCATTGGCATCTTATGAATGTCTGCAGGATAGTTGACGTCGCTCCCCTTCTTTATCTATACTCGGGACTGGCGCCACCTGAGGCACAGACAGTTGGTCTGACTATAGTTCGGCTGCGAGAACTTTCTATCTTTGCGGCTATACCAGTGTTCAATAAATTTATGCAATGCAATACAACATAATCTGATATCTCGGTCTCTCCTGAGAATCAGAGCAGAAGTGCATATACATGTCCTACTCTGACAAATGCGTGTTCTGCTGTTTCAGGCGCAGCCGCAATAAGCACGGACCGTCCTCGTCTTCTGGGATCCAGGCGACGAGTCATCCACTTCTGAGTGGACCTAACAGCGATCCGGTGGAAGTGCAGTCCATCTATCTGTCCGACTGTCGACCCTATCACCTACAGACGGACCACATCTGTCCGCTCGACGCATGTCATCCACACAAGGTCAACAGTTCGTCGTGGGATCCTCCTCCTCCTCCGCCTCATCCGTCCTCTTCCATCAGGGATTCTTCAGGGTCGAGCAGCCACTTCCACAACGCCGCCCTCTTCGCCTCCATCCCTCCTCCCCGTCCCACCTCTGCTTCACCCGCTTCCATCTGGAGGTCACCGGGCAACGAACGTACAGAGTTCACGGTCCACGGATCCATGGCAACCGCTGCCGCAGCAGCAGCAACCGATCGAGCGATGATGACGGGTTCGTTCTTGGCTCTTCTCTCAGAGACGCCCAAGAGGCAGAGGCTTCGGTCGTCGATCGGGTCAGCGGAAGCGCGTTTCAGTGATCCAGGGCTGTTGCCGTACAGCGAACTGAACTGCTCCACTCAGTCGGGGACGTTTGATCTGCTCAATGACTTTACGAGAGCAACGGAAACAGCGATGGGGGTCTGTCCTCTGCAGAGGGCCCCACAGCAGCAGCCACTGATCCGGCATCCCTCCGTTCGTGGGCAACACCACCCACCTACTGCAACCGAGCCGTACGAAGGCCACTCATCGGAAGACTGCGTGTGCAGTCGAAGAGCCCAGTCCCGATTCGGATCATTATCATTATCAGGCGGTCACCACATCGCGACCAGAGACACACTTACCACTTCCGCCGCTGACGTCAAAGCTCCTCTTCCGGTCACCTGACCCTCCAGTCTTTGTATACGACGTTCGTTGACCAGATAACAACTGTCCAGCGTTTTGCATTAAGTCTTGACCGGTGTCGATGGTATACTATAGGCCTACGTCCAGTCTAGTCATGACTTCATCCATGTCGAGGAATGTGAAAGGTCAGCCTTAATCCACCCCCACCCCATTCCTGATGGAGAGGTGGATGGTGTGTTCTGTTTGCACTGCGTTTGTCGTTTCCCAGTTATTGATTGAAGGGTAACAATGCAAAGAGATACGACGTCCAGTCATCAATCGGAACTTTTCCATGTGCTGGTAAAACCAGAGTCTGGATTCTTCCGAGCATCTCATATGTCAGATTATGACTGACGACAATGCTCAGCGTATACGGCTGTGGGCTGGATGGATTCAGACGACAAGAAATCAAGACATGAAATGCCTTGATTAGCATTTAGTGTAGACAACAGTAATTCTTAAAAATCTAAACCTAATTAAGACTTTGTGACTGGAAAATCAATGAAGCTCTCTAGCTGTTAAAGTGCTAGGCTTTGAATGAAAACGCAGTATATAGGCTAATACGTATGGTCAAATTATAATTACAGCGCATGAACAGAGGATGATGAGGATCTACGGAACACCACCTAGCGAGCAGTTCATGATCAGCTGTTAAAATGTCTAGTTACACTTGCTATTGACCACTCCTAAATGTCATTTATTCTGGTTTTTCTTACCTGGCAGGTTTCTTGGCTGCTCTAACAAAATGATCGCGACTTCGATCACAGTTCATATAAAGCAATCGACAATTGATGCCTTACGTTGTGTGATAAGAAAGCAAAATATACATTTTTCAGATCATACCTAATTAGATTACAGCTATAACCACATTGAAGATTATTCATAGTTGAAATGTATCTCTAGACCTAGCTGACAAATAATTAATTATGTTGATGACTATAAACAGTTTCTCTCAGTATTTAGGCTATGCCTAAACTTGTACTAGGTCTGTTTAAGCAATTGACTCCTTAATCTGAAAGATAACTGAATGTCTAGAAGCTGTCACGCCTAATACAATCGTTGGGGAAATCGTTGACTAATCGAAATAATGACTGCATGACTAAGTCCATAACATGTGGACACTGTGGATAATGATCATCGCCTGGTCTTAACTCCGACGATTACTATATGGGCCATTGGGCCTACTATTTGATAGTTTTTCGTCGACTTCAATTAGCACATTTTACTGTTAAAATCAATATCCAGTTTCGCTTAGTTACTTGCCTTTGAAATTATGAAAAACAGACACAGAGTACTATATCGGATTGATAAATACATAAATCAGGGCTCAGTCAGTCTATCTCTGCCTACCTGCAAGTATTTTAATGTTAGCAGGCCTAAGTCAGCCTCTGTCTCGATCCTTCGCTCGCTCCCATGCACCCTCCCTCCATCTCCTCCCCCTACCTCTTATCCTAAACATCGGCTGGTCATCTGCAAATCACGAACATAATTATGCAGTTGTATACTCTATTATTTGTAACAATAATGGTCTCGGATAATCTCTTTTATAGTATGTTGTTGCTTCTCAAGCACGACGTCATTAAAGGGCAATAACTATATTTTGACAATTTCGTTATCCTCACGAAACTATGATAAATTCTCAATAGTGACAATTAAACTTACACCGAAATCGTGAGCAACGGCTAAGATGAATGGCCTGAAACTATGTCTTCTTAAATATTGAAAATAATGATGACAACATTGACATGGCGTCGTAACACAGCCATGCCTTACAAGGTTTAGTTGCCTAGCAGAGTGGCTAGCGAGAGACGGCTAAGCAGGACAGAAATAATGTTGCAGAGACGTGATGCAGATGTGCTCAATAACTTTGTCATCGGTAACGACGCACTCACGAGGCGCCTGAAGAACTGCAGGCAAGTATCTCAATAAACAAATTCTGCCTTTACATTTTTTTCAGGGAGTTATATTATAACAGGCAGTTTATTTTACGACCAAATTTACGCGCAGAATACGAGAACGGCAAACAGTAACAAGACGTTTTCAGAATAAACGATTTTAGCTCCAATAAAATAAGATTATCCCCATAACCATAAGGCGAGAGATAAAGCTTCACCGTATATCCATGCAGGCTGATGGAGTCTGAGCTTCCTATAAAAGAAGACCAATAGTTTGCACAACTGCAATATTAGAAGACCACTTCTTCAGACTGAAACTAAACAACTACTCAGTTCCAGCTACATGCCTACAATGTAGTTTATGATATCGCAAAGATGAATTGATTTAGAGGTGTTTTTTAGAACCAATAATTGTGAAGGGACATTATTGAAGAAATTTATCCAGCACAGCAAACTATGTTGATCCATTTACCATTTAATGTTTATGAATTGTTCATGCAATACTTGTGGTTAATAAACAAATAACAAACGACAGCGAAATATAATACGATCCGTTAACAGATAAATAACTACAGATCTATAATTTAAAACCTCCTGTAAATTCAAGAGAACGTGTTCAGGATGGCGCGCAGTTCTACTAGATGAAGGTAGTTTGCACCGTGCGCGTATTCACCTGGCAATAAACATATATATATACCTATAAGAGCAACACAATACCCAAAATTCAAATTAAAAATAAAAAACAGTTTATTGTATCTAGCAAAATTAATCAAAGAAATAAAATAAGTCATAATTAAAACTGTTGTAACGAAACTTTGAACTATAAATTTATGGATTCCAACGAACTCTGCAAAGGGACACGAGGGACCGGTTCCATTATAGATTTATGCCTACTGTAGGGCGTATATGCTTTTATATCTTTTAAGTAGAGGCCCTATTATTCTTCGATAAAAGTAATTCAGTATAGACCGTTATGTAACATTTCGATTAGAATCAATTTCAATTATTGTTAGTCCGTTATTACTGCTGTAATCTGACTTCCATAATCTACAAATTTAGACTCTATTGATATAGCAAACTGAACTGGTATACTATACACGATTTGGCACTCTTCATATCCAGAGCATCTTTCATCCTATACTTATCTTCCGTGGCCACACATCCTTGCAACTCCTGTCGCTCCTCGTCAAGCAGCATCTGTTAGACTGTAGTCTGTAGGGTATACGTTAGTTTGAAAGTTAGCTAAACTAGGCTTACATCGTCAACAACAACTACCATATAGACCTACTATTTATTTTATTTATTTATTTATTTATTTACACATTTCTATACTGCCCCTTCAAGTCTCCTATTACTCAGAGGCGGTCCCGACTACAGCCCGGAGGTGTGTCGGAATCTACACGCCGAAGCGCCTCGAGCAATTGTGAGTGAAGGACTTGCTCAAGGTCCTTACGCGGCGGGTGGGATTCGAACCCGCAAACCCTTCGGTTGCAAGGCGGCGACCTTCACCACTACACTACCGCGCCCCACAGTTATATATTGGATGTGATACGATGATGTTTTTAGTTATTTTACGGTCTATCAAAGTATCATTTTGTAAGGATGTTTATGGTCCAGTCTTCTCTCTGCTTGGCACATCGTACCACCAGCGCTAGGCCTACGCAGTGGGCTTGAGTATGTATGGGAAGATGAAATCTCAAATGAAAAGAATCAGTATATCAGTTTTTACGATCCCACCCAAACGTGACCTAGAAGCAATCCCTGTCTGAGAAAAACAATCACCTATTTTAGTCATGACTTCACTTTTCCCCAAAAGTTTGGTCCATCGCATTGCCAGTTTTGTTGTCAAGACCTGAAACCTCAAGACCAAGACCAAGACCAAGGCTTTTATTCTCTAGACCAAGGCCAAGGCTTTTATTCTCAAGACCAAGACCAAGACTTTTAGTTTCAAGACCAAAATCAAGACTAAACTTACTCGATCAGAAGATTAGAATAATGATCTGAAAATTATAAAATATCTAAACAGGATTGGATTGGATTCCCTCACGACCACTCTAATAACAGTTGAGCTATTAAACTTCGGCCAAGGGACGACCAAGGAAACAATACACTAAAATCCGACGGTATTATTTTCAGATTGACTTAAGGCCTATACTTAAGCATCGATTTACTTAATGTTCAGATTTTTGTGTACGTTGATGTACCCTTATAGTAACAAGAAACAATGAATGACACTATAAATTGGTCACCTGATAATTCAAGCCAAAAGCAGTTAGCCAACGTCTCCGCCGGTCAAAGCTCCGTGGTGAACGGGTCAACAAGGAACCAGCTGTCGCCGGAAAAGGTGACCGTCGTCCTAAAATGTTCGGGTCTCGTGCTAATCGCCCTGGTCGGCGCTTTCGGCAACACCCTGACGCTGGCAGCGTTTCGAAAGACGCCGTCGCTTTGGACCAAGTCGAATATGTTGATCGCCTCTCTGACGGCGGCCAATTTCTTCATGTCGACAATCGAGATACCGTACTTTGTCGCCTTCAACCTCTGGGTGTACGTCTTTGCCGACAACCACTGCTATTATATCAAGGCGATCGCTATCGTCTATCCCTTTCCGAAGATCAACAATCACGTCATGTACTGCCATTTCATTGCAGTTGCAATCGATCGCTACGTGGCCATCGCTTACCCGCTTCATTACGAGACAAAGATTACTGTCGCGGTGATCAAATGTTTCGTCGGCGGATCCTACGTTTTTGCGTTGACGATGTGTGGCATCTACTTGTCCTATCTGAGATTCGTCGACTGGACGTCCTGTGGGATTCCCTACTCCACCGTAATGACGGCTGTCATCGATAGCGGAATGTACCTCGCCGTTGCGCTGGTCACCATAGTAGTCTACGGCCGAATCCTACTCATTGCAATCCAGCATCGAGCACGAATGAGCCAGGTCAGCGGCTTGACCACGACCGGACACCAGGCGGTGGTGACCAACCGGATCCAGACAATCGCAGTATCAACGGTCAACGATCCAGGCGTCGTGGTTCCCAGGAGTGAGACGGAGAAACGGAAAACCAAGAAGACCCTCAAAGAATTCAAGGCTGCGGGTATGACGGCGGTGCTCGTGTGTGCCTACACTCTGCCGTTTATACCGTACGAGATAGGAAGGATCATGCAGGCGTGCGGCAACATGCAACCGTACACGGCCAAGCTGATAGATGTCGGTGGGGCTCTCGGGAACCTGAATACCGGTTTCGATTGGATCATCTATGGCATCATGAATAGCACGTTCCGTCGAGCGTATCTCCGCATTCTGAAGATCAAAACTGACGATCAAAACTACGACTCTACCTATTAGTTGGTATAGAGTCTGCGTACGGTTAACATTTTGTAGATCATTGTTCATGGCCTGTGTATAATTATGGCAGGTATCATCACAGTATCTATATAATTACACAGTACGTTGACTTATGGCCGCTGCCATAGTCAGACTGTGTGACGAATTTTCTAAGCGTCCGCCATTTTGTAATTTGAGATTCAGCTGACCCCGTTCAATTAATATAGAGTTGTATGCAGCTATTTTTAGGAGTATAGCTATTTTTAGAAACAAACAATAGTCAACTGGCAGCAATGTGAGTCGACGTACTGTGTAATTATATAATATACTGTGGTATAATTCAATGTGACGCTGGTTAAGATATCATTTACTATAATGTTGTCGTACTTCAAGACACTATGTTAGCTTGCTTTTAGTCGCTACGTTGATTTGATGCTTAGGCCTACGACCGTTTTGTGAACACTGTTTGACGTTGTTGCTGGTAACGCGATTGATAGCAGTTTTACTTTATTTAGAAGTCTTAGATCGTACCAATAAATTATGTTTTGTAAAATGAAAAGTGTTCTCAATATGAACTGTAAAGGGGATTTTGTGAAATTGATTAAGTCAACGCTTCTTTCGTTATCGTGCATTACTTTTCTCTGTTCGACGAAAATTCAATTCAGCTCATTTTTATATTTTTCAAGCAAAGTAAGTAAATATGACCTATGCCCACATTGACAGTTATCACAGTCCGTTTACTTATTTCGCATTTTCTATACCGTCATTTCAAGTCTCCTACTACTCAGAGGCGGTCCCACTACAGCCCGAAAGAGTGTCGAAGTTTTCATGCCGAAGCGCAACGAGCAATTGTAGGTGAAGAACTTGCTCAAGATTTCTACGCGGTGGCTTGGGTCTGAATCGAACCCGCGACCTTTCGCACGCAAGGCGGTGGTTATCTCACTTCTCCACACACGCCCCATGTGCTAGACAGAGATTATAAATTTCCGAGTGTCCTCAGGCATCGGGATTCGTAAACGTTCCGTGTAAACACGCGATCTAGCTAGTAACATAACAGAAGAACCCCAGAAGGTACTATGGTCCAGCACTCCCACTAGGCATACATTGCGGACGAGTGGCGACAGTATCGTGATAACTATGAGAAACATGTAAAACGAGATAAAGTAACTGGTCTAGTAATAACACAAGTAGGCCTATCTTAACTAAAGGCCTACTCACATGGGCGGAGTTTATCAGGGGCTAGGGGGGCTATGCCCCCATGGAGAAGTTGATAACGTTTAGCCCATGCATTGATTAGCCTCGACATCCTCTTAAGTGATACATTTTTGGCTCATATTTACTTCCAAATTGCTAATGCTCGAATTGGAAGTAAAAAGAACCCAAAATGTACTCCTTTTCGCATCATAATAATTATTATTATCAAAATTTCCTTGACTTCTGGGGCTCTGCCCCAGACCCAACTATTCCGATATCAATTTGGAGGATGTGCAACAGACTGAGGTGGAGCGTTTTAAACCCCAGTTATATTCGGAGATTCAAAATCAGCATTGGCAAATTGGAAGTAAATAAGGTTCAAGAATGCGCTACATTTTGGCTTCTAATTGTAAAAATTTCGTTGGTTACGACCCTCCTCAGACCCCCTAGTTGTTAGGGCTGGGATTGTACACCAAAGGTCATCCACATCATCCAACTTTTAGCCCCCCCCCCCAACCCCGCCCATGTGTACTCAGTTATCCCGAAAGTTGAGAGG
>JAQFXW010000339.1:0-19952 GCA_034693945.1 Dendrobaena attemsi | reverse complement strand
TAGAGACCAAAGTAATATCGAATAGGATCTGCATATATAGATGAGGAGGAGGAGGAAAGCGAAGGGAAGGAGAAACAGAATGTGGAGGATGGGAAGAAGAAAGAATGGAGGAAAAAAAGAAAAAGGAAAGAGACAAGTATACGAGAAGGAGGAGGAGGTATGGAAAGGGACAAGGATTTGAAGAGGGATATAGGAAGCGAATGGTTAGCTGTGCAGATGAACGGATTGATAGGCAAATCCTGTCCTATAATCCCACCGGATGCTTGGAATGGAAATTCGGATTGTATTCTGCGCTCATGTATGCAGGCACACTGACATGCAGCCATACACTACAAAAGACAATCATACAGATACCGAGAGCTATGAGAGAGAGAGCTAGTCAGGCATTCAGACAGACAGTGAGACAGAGACAGACAAACAGAGCCAGAGACGAGGGCAGACACAGACAGTGACAGACAAAGTCCTATATACAGAGAGGAACAGAAATAAAGAGGAGGGATTGAGAGAAGGGGAGCGAGAGAGAAGCGAAGAGACAAAGACACAAAGAGAGCAACATTCAACAGATGGCAATCATGGTCACAAGAACCATGTGTATATATATAGGCCTATATGTGTACATGTAGCGATCTGAACGAGGAACAAGAATTAGTTGCCATAGCAGCAGACAGTTAACCTTGCAATGTGCTACGGCAGAGATAATAAAATCATGTTTTTCCTTCAATGGAATTATGGGTCTAAATCTAAATCCCGATGATCATGATATTACTTCTCTCTTCGCCTCATTTAGAACACACCTTGACCTATAGCTAATGACAGATATCAAATGGGCGCCAAATTTATTTATTCATTTATGCATTTCTATACTGCCCCTTCAAGTCCACTACTTCTACTCAGAGGCGGTCCCGACTACAGCCCGAGGGAGTGCTGGAGTTTTCACGCCGAAGCGCCACGTGCAACTGTAGGTGAAGGACTTGCTCAAGGGGCTCGGGTCTGAATCAAACCCGCGACCCTTCGGAAGCAAGGCATCGACTATATCCCATTGCTCCACACACGCCCTTTGTGCTAGCCCGAGATGTTAAATCTCTGAATGTCGGCAGGCATCGGGCTCATACTCGGAACCGTGCAAACACACCGCCGACGCGTTCCCAATGTAGTCGATTGTCGCTATACAAAATATCGATTTACAGTCATAGGCCTAGTATAATTGTCCTCCATCAAAGTCCAGGAGTGCACACGATCGCCTACGATCCTGAGCAATTAAGTGCGTTTAAAGGATTTTCTCAGGATTCCGGATCAACCTAACCTATAAGGTCCTTGAGCGAAATTACTTTGGCATTTTGACTAGCTGAGGCCGACGACGTACGCGAGTGGCACTGAAGAAAGAGGAACAGGAATTTCCGAAAATCTGGAGACATCGCTTTTAAATATACAGTCGTGGTGCAGTGTTAACTGTCCCTTTTTAACAGTTTATAGGCTACGCTTGTCCGACTCAAAGTTCAAACATAGCAAATAATGTTGGCTTATAGATTTTCGTGATAAGCGAGCATTGCAGTTCAGCGAGGAGTTAAATTAAACTGATGTTAGATGATCAGATCTGGTGGAATAACTTGGCATACTTTTGAACATTTCAAAACCCATAGGGCCATGGTTTGATGGTGAAGCATTCCTGGAGATACTTCGGCTGGGAATATCTGGTAAATGACCCAGTGAAATATATCCAATGTTGCACTTAACTTTGAGAATGAAGCTAAAGAATTAAATCAAAACATGTACTTATACAAAGTACTTATGTGTACAAAATACACATACTTTTGAGAACATGTCGTTGCAATGGTAGTACTTGTTAGGAGCCCTTGTAATGGCATGGCTGCGTTACGGCACCCTAGAAATGGTCATAATTATTATTCTTAATCCTTAAATGCACTTGAGATAAGCCAAATAAAATCTTACAAAGCACCTTATTAAGGCAAATAAGCCAATACCTTGGGGTCGTCTCTCAAGGACACTCGCATGCAGTTTGAAGTGGTAACTCAAATTTGAAAAAGTGTGTAGTGAATTCAGTTAGTCCCATTTTATGAACAAAGCACTATTGCAACACCCAATCCCATAGTACAGATAGATCAACAAGCTAAAGCGGAATCTAGACCAGATTACTTCTTTAAAAAAAAACACATTCTAAAATAAAATACTGCCTTTATGTGGGAAAGGGCGCAAACGTACAAGTAACCTCAGGGGCGTCCATCCCCCTAGCCTATGAGACATTCCCCGCTATATTCACACAAATTTCCCCGTATTGTTATAAGATTCGTCATTTAATCCGCAATTATCGGACTGCTGAAACTCGAACGCAACTCTCAAATTTATCTTTTTAGTTATTCGTCCGATTTTTTTCTGAAAATCGATATGCATCTCCTTAATTTAGTTGATGACCTTTTTCTACTTTTCTTTAGTCATTCGCCCAACATTTGTCTGAAAATCGATACAGGGCCTACATCACCTTTATTTAGTTGATGACCTTTGTTAATCCTTTATCCAATTTTCATCATTAGTATTAAGTTACATTGTACTTGCATATTTTTCAATTAATGTACTGCCCACCAAAATTTTCTTTCTCCCTGAAAAGGATATGAAGATTTCTGCTTCATTCCCACCCCCACAGGATGTACACCCCTGAGTAAACCATTAACCATGTATTGCAAAGATCCTGTTCTGGGCAACCCCTTTCAGCACCATTTAAAACCTCTAAATAAACTTGTTCTGTAATGAAATCTTCTTTATAATATTCCTTATATTTACCACCTATTAATATTTATGATTTATCAATCTTCTTAATTCCTAACATTTCCTTCATTTAAGATCAAACTACAACATTCATTCGAGAATTTATATAGCACCTCTTTAAGTGAAACTACTCAGCAAAAGAAATAATCAATCACAGAGGAACTAATGCTATATAGTTCTAAGTTTACAGATTATAAAACAATAAGACAGAAAAATACTAATATACAGCCACCTAAGAATATACAAAACCTAGAATGTACGAGTGATCTCAAATATTATTTTATATACTTGATTTGATTATTTAATAAGTGTCATGGAAATTATTAAAAGAGCAACAGCAACGATGGTAAAAGCTCATGACTAGAGTTTGGCATTCATCCTCAGGCCATAGGTAGTTCGTGGGAAGCAGCATAGTGACCAGTGACATGGTGGAAGATTTGTCGTTCAATGTCTCCAAGGAGTGCACTGGCTCCAATGCGGAAAAGATCTGGTTTCGTCCAGTCATCTCCCAGTTCCTCTTTCATAAGAATCATCCAGGTCAGTGAATCCTTGGCAGTACGTATTCCACCAGCCGGTTTGAAGCCAACCTTAGGATAGCAATGTTAAATGCAGTCATTCTTTGTTTCTCGACTATGAAAATTTGTGACCATATAATAAATTATGTTTTAAAATTCTCTCAGAAACATGATTGTGATCTGTCATCATTAAGCTGATCTATTAATGTTTAAATCAGAGGTATCACCTTCTTCATATTATATACATTGATAACAGCATAGTAGTATATTTTGAACCTACATATGCTGAATCCGAAACAGAGCTGTAGTAGGTTGGTACTAGAGGTGATGGCGCCTATACCCCGTAATCGATCGAGTCAACCTGCCACGATCGACTTGACAAATCTACGTTCGACCTTGATCGATTTCGTTGACTTGGACTAATGAATTGTTGGTCAGAATTAGATATAGAGCTCTAGCGGTAGGATATAATGTCTAATTCTTTCGAATGATTTCCCATTATTATGATGAGTAACTTTTGTCGACGGCAACGTCGTTAAACTCTGGAAACCAAACCAGTTCAGCTACTTAAACAGTAATTTTATGTAGCCACTTTTGTCTTGCACTTTCGCAGTCAATTTCATCAAGTAGGTTAGCGATATTGTCTTATTCGCCGACAGTAGACCTACTAAATAATTTACAATTAAATTATTTGTACTTCCAGTCCCATTCTATTGCCTACATTGTACAGATATTCGAACTTTTTGACATCGTCGTTGCTGACTATAGGCCTAGAGCTAAGATTTCCTGAAACTAATGCATTTTATCGCATCTTAATCTAGCCATTTTCTGCAGTTCAGTATGGTACCGTAAAACTTATGCCTAAAGCTTTGCGCTTCCAACATGCCAAAACGCCTACGTTGTCTTAACTTCAAAACAGGTTAATAATTTTATGGTAATTGTGTATTTATATGCCCACTTAAAAATCACGTCACTACATCGTGTTTGACGTTGTCACGGGAAAAAGTAAGTAAAATATTGTCGAAGTCGATCGAGTCGAGGAAACTACGATCAACTAGACTTGGCAAAGCCTACGATCGATATCGAGTCGACGACATTATGACTAACTCGACTTGGCCGGTTCCACGATCGACTTACACAATCGACTACGGGGTATAATGACACCCTTCCCCTCTAAGCTGGTAAGGGACTAGAAGGGACTGGTTCACTCCCATATATCCGGGCCCTAAACGTTACGAATGGCAATTGATTTGGCCTATCACGCACCCCTTAGTGTGTAATGGACTCGCATGCGTAACCTGACCATGCACATGTCGCCTGATAGTATTAATTAAAGGTCTTGAATCTTGATGCGTGCTATATTATTGGAGTGTATAATATTATACACTCCAATAATCATAACATGTCGATTAAACAATGCCACAGTTTTCACATAATAATAAAGGGAAAGCCTTTAATGTAAACTCCAAGTGGAGTGTTCCGTCAGTGTCATATTTCAATCTGTGGAAATGCACAGACACTACACATTGCACACACATAATTACATATTATTATGGAATGGCCATAATAATATGGGACTGCCCAGTCAGCTTGGCCTGTGTGACCTGGCAATCAAGTAGACTGGGTGAGCAAAGCAGGATAGCTGTCTAATGCGGCTTGGCGAGTCGGAAGCCTGTCCACTGCCATACGCTGGTGTAAGTCAATGGTGAGGTCTCAGTGGCCGTCATACCCTCCAATCAGCCTTCAGCAGGAGGAGGAGTGATCTTGGCCCAATTTCCCAGCACAATGTCACCAACCATGCAAAAATGTGCTTCTATGGTGGGTCCAATCGCTTGGAGCTGCCTCCTTCTTGAGTTGTGAATACTCCCTAGTACTCACAATGATGTTCAACAATAACTTTTTTAAATGTTCAAATTACAGGGCTGGAGCCGTGAGCAGATCTGAAGAGGTGCTATATAATTTCTTGAGAGAATGAATGAAAAATAGATAGAGAGTTGGAGCAGAAACAACGATAAGAGGGACAGAGATGGAAAGGAAAAACAGAGATACTGAGAGAGAGACAGATACTAAGTGCTTTTGCCTGCCTTCTTTCCTATGGTCTATTATGTAAGGTTTAAGGAAGGCGACACAGGACCTCACAAATGACACCGTCAATACGTCATATCATATATGACGGGTAATTAATCTAGTACAGTGCATGTAAACAGCTCAAAAGTTCTGTCTCATGACATGTTACTTGTTCAAAAACTGCATTTATATTTAGTTTAAAATATCAAGCTAATACAAAGAGCACTGTATGGAAAGAGTACTCAAGAATTCTTCAGAATAGAAGAGGTTAGATTACAAGACTATGTTTAAAGACTGGTCGAAACCTTGACAGTGCTTCAATCTACTGTAATGCATGATATTATGGCAAACAATTAAGAATATGTTGAGCTACCTTGATTCCCGTCCGATTAAAATAGTCCCGAATGGCTCTGACCATGACAAGTGCCACAGGCAAAATAGCATTGACTCCCTCTTTTCCAGTAGACGTTTTAATGAAGTCAGCACCTGAGACATGCCACATACATCAAATCACTGCCCTCAACGAGATTCGTATAGCATTACGCACATCGTCAAAATATGTACGTGTGGTGGCCATCCTGTGTAGGAGTCATCCACATAAACCATCCCAAACATATTCAGAATTTACTTTCCGCTTGTGCAGTCACATAAACCTAAACACCACCACACCTCTCCTGTCCTCAAATCATTCCCATCAGCTATAAATTCCCGAATGCAATGTTATTTTAGTTCAGAAGCTAATTTGTATTTTAATTTTTTTTTAAGTTTTTCTCTTTAAACTTTATTTTGCAAAACAAATGTTTAAATTTACATGCATTGAATTAAAATTTGTCGATTGTATTCGACTGTGAATAAAGATAGTCTTCATTATTTTAGTTTTTTAGTTTCTATTTAGTTCAGTAAATATCATTTCAATTAAGTTCTAGTTTTAGTTAAAAAATCATTTTAGTTTTAGTTTTCAGCGGCACCCGTTTTACTTCATTCAGAAAAAATCATTTAAGTTTAGTTCTAATTTTAGTTTTGAAAATCATTTTAGTTTTAGTTTTTACTCCATTCAGAAAAAATCATTTCAGTTTAGTTCTAGTATTAGTTTGGAAAATCATCTTAGTTCTAGTTTTTGTTCTATACAAGTAAATAAGCATTGACTAATAAAACAACTGCATTCAGTGACTCATCGTAATCTTAGTCAATCAGTCCAATACACCTTATTCTGATGAAATGTTCTTGTTTGGCTGACATTTCCAAAGACTGACATCCCGTTGTGTCTGCCTACATGCCGTCAATTGCGTGCTGGCCCAGTTAGTTACATTGTACATTGAAAGAGCGCCGGCCGTGTACGTCTGTTGTTTCATGGAATACGGATCGACTCCCGATGCTAAGGAACAGTTTAAGAGATATAAATCTCGGGCAAGCATGGTCCGTACACAGGACCTAAAATGGCGTTGCGACGAGCGGTGGTCAAAGAGGATCTCACCAGATCAATTCACTGAAAAATGAACAGGGTTAAAGCCATTTGGCCGCTTTACAAAATAGCCAAGGCCTTCATATGCAATTAATATGCCTATAGCCAGATCTACTTATTTATTTATGCATTTCCATACCGCCCCCTTCAAGTCCACTACTCAGAGGCGGTCCCGACTACAGCCCGAATTAGTCTTGGAATTTTCACGCCGAAGTGCCACGAGCAACTGTAGGCTAGGTGAAGAACTTGCTCAAGGTCCCTACGCAGTGGTTCGGGACGAAATCGAACCCGCGGCGGCCCTTCGGACGCAAGGCATCAACTATCCCATTGCTCCACACACGCCCCATGTGCTAGCCCGAGATGTTAATCTCAGAGTGTCGGCATGCATCGGGTTCATTATCGGTACCATGCAAACACACGGTCGACGCGCTCCCAATGTAGCTAACTGGGCAAAACATTCGTTCATTATAAAGCAAAGGCATAAGACCGAAAGACCACCACCGAAGACAGGAAGTCTTATGAGGGTAGGTTAACTATGATGTGCACCGTTTAGCTGCATTGCCGCTGAAAATTCTAGTGAAAAATAGAGTTGCATTTTCAACAGTATTTATTCAAGATTTCAATATCATTTTCATTTCTGCATCAAATCTTTTTCATTCTTGTTTAGCTTCAGTTCACAATTTTCTTTTAGTTCTCGTTTTAGATTTCGTGAACAATTGCCCATTCTTGTTTCTTCTCGTTTTAGTTTCATTTACGAAATTAACACTGTCCGAATGAATTGAATACTAAGTTTTATGGTATGGTATGGTACCTCCAATACATTTCAATTCTCCCAACCATTTTACATTTCAGACTGCATCACATACCTGCCATCATGCAGACCATACTGGCTTTGTAGACATTGCTTAGGGTGCCAAGTTCCCCTGTAGCCAAAATAGTCTTAAGATGAGCATCTCCACATGCTTCCTTCATCTGCCGAACTTCATCAAAAATCCCTAGAAGCAAACAACACAGACATCCAAATTCCAATACAAACTGTCAAATGTATTTACATTCCCAAGCATCAGACTCAAGTCCTTATGTTCTAAAAGTTATCATGCAAAAGCGCAGCCTAACATTTTCAGTATTTACAACAAAATTCACCTTTGTATTCTTCTCCAAAATTATAAAACAGCAAGCTCTAATTTAATAATTTCATTAGTGCCATTTAAAAAACCGGCTGCACTTGTGCAATTTTTACAGTAAAGTTTTTGAATACTGTACAAGGCATGGTTTTACTACAGGTAATGTTTGCTTATTAAAAATTATTAGTATTTGACAAAAAATCATTGCAGATTATACTTGAAGTTAATGTCCCTCAATGTCTTCTAAGGTACTGTTAAACAGGTACAGAAGTGCCAAGACGAAAAGGCATGAATTGCACACTGAATAATATTAGTCTTAGAGTGAGAAAAAATGGTTTGTTCCTATGCTACTGAGCTGTTACTGTACTGACAGGTAATGCTGGCTTATTTTAATTTTAACGTTATAAATTTTATGAGAACAGTCAGAGCAGCACACCAGTCCAAGGGAATAACAGGAACAACACAGATATTAACTCCATAATTATTCAGAATTTCATTCCACATAATGAGAAGGGCTAGAAATTATATTGCAAATTTGACCACGACCACAAAAATAAGTACATACAAAGCTTAAAAGAGTTAAAGAAAATAAAATTTAAATTATATAACCTTATATTTTATACTGTAAAGCCGCATTTTTATCACAATTGAAGTTTGATGACAGCAACAAACGAAAAGTAAAATATAGCATGTCTTGAAGTTTCCCTTCAGGAAATATTGTTACTTGCTCAGAATGTTTACCTTTCCAGTTGTTTGTCAGAGCAAAATGTCGATTGATGACAATGTCAATCTCAGCCGCTCCCTCTGATACAGCAAACTTAATTTCGTCCAGTCGCGTCTGCAATGGAGTCTGACCAGCTGGAAATCCAGTTGCAACTAAAACGCATGATTATGTTTGACTGAATCATCATATTCACTTTCCACTGAATTAGAACGATTGAATTACCATGATTAAAGCCGTATATATATATATATATAAAATTCACTGTTTACATTTGAATTATTGTTGGTTGGAAGCAAAATAACTTCTAAACCAGGAGAGGGGTGTTTCATGAATCTCATAATTTTCCAGACTAATATCCATAATAAATTAAACTGTATTAATGTATTAATTAGCAAATTAAAAATAAAATGCCATAGCGTCCACTGTTTTAAACTTAAAGCTGTTGTTAAAGCAATTACACCTTCTGAAGATTTTGACCTCTTCATTGCCTTTCCAAATCCCTTTTTCCAAATTTCAATTGACTAGACCATGGCTACCATTCCCTTGAACTCAACAGTCAGCAAGAACTTATTTATAATTGCAACAGTCAAACCTGAGGCAACTGGGATGTTTGCGGCACCAATCGACTTCAAAAACTTCACACAGTCAGCAACACGGTTTGGATAAACACAAACAGCACCACAGGTTATTCCTGCACAATCAAAACGAGCCACAGCGTTAACTCTCAACATTCTTGACTACTTGGTTAAAGGAAAAGTAGCCTCTGGATAAATTTCAGTCTTTCCCCTGTTTCTTTGGTTTGAGTTCAAGGATCCTTTGAACTGGAAATTCAAAAAAGTATTAAGAACCCTAACCCGTTTTGGATATAATGTAATGGACCGTAAAATTGCTAAGCAGCACAGAGAAACTGTGTCAGGGAGACCAGTTTATTCACCGGTGCAATGTAAAATAAAATCTGCAAGAACCTTGACCGTCTGTATCCCTGATTGTGGCTGCAGTGGCACAGAAATTTTGTATTACACCCACATCACGTTTCACTGAATTTGAATAAGTTTCATCAATCTTTTGTGAATAAAGTAATTGGTCGATGTGCCTTTATTTGAGCCTCATCCAATTATGATTAATGTTTACTTTGTACATCAAGTTCAATCAAGAAAAAGGACAAAACTCCTTATTCTGTTAATTTATTGATCAGTTAGTTTTCCTCCTTTTGTAATCCACTATTTCTCTTACAAGAGCAACTGAATTGAGTTGATAAGCATTATTATTCATTCATCAATACAGCATGAAAGCAATTATGAAACTAAGTGTTAAATGATAATAAATGGAAAAAAACAGATAATAAGTAGACTAACCAAATTTATACTAAACAGATCAAGATATTGTAAGTAAGTGGACTTACCTAGATCTTCAACTTTCATTTCCGTCAAGAGATCATATCTGATCGGATGTTTAGCTTTATAGCAGAGTCGCTGGACATTTGACGGAGTGTCATCGCCTGACAGTGTCGTCAGATCAATACATGACGTGATCCGTAACAGCCAAGCTGCCTGAACAGAACTTAATTATTAAAACTAAATCTAAATTTGTGCAACATAATTGCAATTACAAGGTAAAGTGGTCAAATAGGGTAGGTCACTAATCATTCTAATCCCTGATCGTAAGTAACCCATTTAATTTTTTGCCAGATTTTGTCAAAGTTTGTATACAGTAGCTAATTTATTCTCAGTTTGACTTTCTACTTGCCATCTCAACAGTGAAGTGCATTTCACAATGACACCTCTTTGCATTTGTTTTTTACTATCCACAGCTCCACACATGACAGGTTTGCACCTTTGAACAGCAGCTGACAAAACAAAGTGGTTTATGCAATGGTGAGCTTGGATGTCTGATCCAATAAGTACCAAGGCCACTCGCATCAACTCAATTCATCCTCTACCTGGGCTTAGTGTACATGATTAGTAACTGGGACGTTATGACCAGGTCATCGCATGCTGTATAAAAGCAAACTGCATTGTTTGGAAACTTCTGTCCATGTTTAGCAATGATTACAGTTCAGATGTCAACTTTTGCCGAAAAGTACCCTCCACCTTTAATATTGACAACAGCCCCAGAAGTGTTAAATAGCAACCTGACAGCCATTTCAATGGTTCTCTTCATCCCCAAACACAAGATTCAAACTAATGAATGCTGAAGAAAGAGATTAAAAACTAACAGAATGGACAGAATCAACAGACTGACCGACCTGCCACTGCTTCTTGACAGTACGTCGACCTGACAGCGACTCCACTCTTCTTTTGACGGCTGGCAGATTAACTCTCACATTTGCAAACCAAATCTCATCTGAACAGTAGGGTAAAAGCAGTAACAAATATCAGTATAATTTGTTTATACTGTAAAGAGGCAAACTGATAAGGTGTTACAAAGTTGAGTGATTCAGTATGTTTGACTTTGTGATAATAACAGGAGAAAGTTAAATACTACGATCACAGTGACGCTTGTCCGACGTGAGAACATAATGCATATCTCTGTGTGTGTGTCACAAATGTGAACATAATTTTGACAAATTACAAATACCATTTACAATGTCAGTTAGAGACATAGCAGAATTGAAAACAGTGCCAAAGCAATGACAAGTATCAAACAAAAGCAACTTATGCTTTTGTATATCATTACTTTTTGATTTATGCATACTCTTGATGTTGCGCATTTGTCTTGCGCCCGAGTGACAGCGTGCGTATTTGATGCCTCACTTCTGTTATGCTCAAATGATGAGTCACCCAGTTTTAAAAGAGTCCAATTTCAAGCACAGTAGATATCATTGTGTAACCACATAAAGGAGATGATCTAACAAGTTTGAGAAGTGGGATGCAGTTTCCAATGTTTAAACGGAATCATACATCATTCATACATAGGCCTACATACATGCATGTGCAAAATTTGTACATACATTACACATTAATACTTCCTAACTGCTTGGGTTTTGCTCTTTGCATGCTTTTCTCTCCTCTTTAGTTAAGGTTGTAGCTTAACATGTAATATTTAAGTTGACTTGTCGCGTTCTTTGCTATTGCTAATCATAACTAGCCCGCTGCTTATTTGCTCAATGCTTAACCCCTTTACTGAGATCCCCGAGTTAACTCTTTCAACTTAACCGCAAGGCGACGAAATCCCCGAGTTAACTTGTTCACACGGTATGTGTCTATTTACTGATTCGGTATCCCGAATAAAGGCGTCCTAAGGGAAATACCAAAATATAATTATGTTTTACGATTATAATTACGGCTTTCTTTACTATAAATTAAGTCATTATGATAAGGGGACCAATAAATAATAATTACAAGTCGTAGAGTAGGCCGAAAGCCCGAAACATTGTTGGACGCTGCCATGGTCGAAAGCATGATTAGTCTATCAACGAGACCTGCCATCGTGGGCGTTTATTGTTTGAGATCGGCGAGTTTGTCCGATATAGACAATAATAATTAAGTGAAACTAACTTCTTGTCTTATTAGAATTGTTATGTCATAAAATTACGAAGCCAGAATATCGTACAGAACGACGGCAGTTTGCCGTTTGCGTTGTTGTGGGATGAAAACTCATGATGTGTGCAGCGTAGTGTTATTTTCATAGAAACATAGGGCCTATGGAAATTTCCACAGGTTCTGCTGCAGACTATGACTCTAGGGGCCAATACACTCTGTCTCAAGATTAGTGGACGACTCGTCCTCTAATTTGCCCATGACCATGGATGGACAACCCAGATTTCAGCAGTGCTTCTGCTGCTGCCAGTTACATATGACTCAGCTGTCACTGCTTGTTTGTACAAGCACAACAGGCTCCCTATGTTGTTCTACTGGTGTTTCCTTAAGCACTTAGGTTTATTAAGGAGAGAAATAACTGATAGTATCAGTAGGCATACATTGTAAGCTTTAAATTGATTCTGAATGGATTATACATTGACCGTTCTGTCTGGTGGGAGGGGGTGCACGTCAAATGTATGTACGCAGATGGATGGGGTGACAAAGTATGCCTGCGTATGGAGAGGGGGTCAATATTGTCAGGATTTTTGGGTACATACTAAATGAATGGCCCATAACCTCGTGCACAATACCATGGAAGAGATCACGGCTGGAATTCCGACTTCTAATTCAAAATTTACAGCTGATATTCCGACTTCTTATTTTAAATTCTAACATTTTCATCATTATCGTCAGTCATCCTGCTTCTCATTTTGCTATAACTTTTTTCATTGGCATCTCGCTTCTATTTCAATACACTGCCCAACCAACGCTGATATAATAAAATATGCTGAAATACATCAAAGATAGCATATGCTAAACTACATTATGGATAGCAAGGCTACCTAATTTAATATGCTAAAATACATTTTTACCGATATATATATATATGTAATATATGTTCATTAAAGTATTATTTATCAGCTTCTCATTGATAATATTACTTGTAAGAAACGTTTTCTTTAGAAGAACAGTGTCTTGGTGAAATTGCCGAATATGTAGCCTCAACATAAAATGAACAAGAAACCGTTTCTTGCAATATTCACAAATTAACTTCGACATTTTGATATTTTCAAATTTCAAGGTAGTTGCCATAGATATAAATTTATTATATTTTATTATTGCAAAGCCTTATAAGTCGCGTGTGACATCATACCGATGTTCGTCACTTATACTGTGTTTGTAAATGTGTTTGTAAAGTATAATTATTCATGCGCAGAAGATTCAGGATATACCCCTTCCTGCAAAGTAGGGGTTCTAAAGGACCAAAACCCAAGCTCATAAAATTAATTAATAGTAGGCATATCGCCTACATGTGGGTCAAAGCACAGTATAGATAATTATCTATACTGTGGTCAAAGTCTAGTGGTTCATCTGGACTTATTTAAATACAAATTCCAACTTCAGGTTAATCAGAAAACCTCAGATAGTACGCTCAACCGATCGTTTAAAATGTCATGTTTCACGAGACAGTCAAACTTAATTTACTCAAATTTCAGCTAATTACCAAACGCGCATCCAATGTTCCTATTCGCCATGATAGGTTCAAATGATCAAATCGTGTGCCCCAACCTTTAACCTTTAACCCATAAACACAGAGACTAAGATTTGCATTCAGCTAAGAGGTACATAAATCCATCGATCTCCCAAATCACAATTATAAGAATATTGGACTGCTGATCACAATAAAAAAAACAGGTGACTTCTCCAGATTTTGATCGAATACAAAGTAAGTTATCTCTTGCTTTCAGAATTGACCTGGTAATTATAATGTGCTATTATTCTGCGTCATTATGAGAATAATGTTTGCGACATCTATGCAAATAACGTGGTATCGTTCGGCGATATAATGTCTATACCAATCTGCCAGCTGACGGTCAAGAAAAACAGTACTTTCGGTTTCTATAATTAGACAGTGCTCACCTAAGAATAGGTATAACATACTGAGACTATCGAATGTAGAATGTCCCCGTTTATTAGTATTTGAGCCAACTTACAAGCCCTGCGGGTGTGTGAAGTCTTGCTGCCAATAAGTCGTCGCTGCATCTCTGATGGCTACCTTCTATGTCGTCAGACCTCGTGCATCCGATAGACACATTGGAACAGGAAGCCAGTGAAACTTTACCTAAGCCAGGATAAATGTACGCTTGCTAGAAAGGCATCTATGAGACCAAGAGAGTTTGATCCAGTCAACATCAGTTCTGTCCCAGATCCACTTCTGAAATGGAGTGTGAAATTATTAAAAGCAGGCAGTGCCAAGGGTCTTGACTCAACAGCTTTCCCTTACAGATCTTTCATAATTATACCCAATTTCAGTACTGTCAGTAGTGTGCAACAGGGAAAGGTTTGGTCGGAAGCTGCAATGAACTGTATTCAAAGAGAAGCGATCCGAGTTTGCAAGATAACAACTAGAGGGTGGAAGCCAGTACAAGGGATTACAAACCAATTTCAAATAATGATGATTGACAATGATAATGGAGGAATTGAAAATTTGCAGAATTCAGAGGGAGATCGTTACACAGACAAAGTGCAGTGCGGACTGTGTGGGGCATGACTTGCTTGGGAGAACTTCTGACTGATGACTATGTGACTTGCAATTGAGAAACATTCTGACAGCAAAGAGAGGGTCCCTTCAGTGGCTTGATTTTCCATTTGTTTTGGAAATATTCATTTATATAATAGATACCATATAATATAAGCTTTCTGAAACACAAAGATATTGAATCAATTTTAATTCAATGAATGCTATCATACATCAACATTAGGAAGTTAATTGGAATTAATGACAGTATACAAAAATAGCTCAGAAGTAAAGCCAATCTGAAAGTAATGCAAATAAAGTATCAAGAAATGTTTAAAATCCTTGAGCAATAGATCTGGATTTGGAAGTGGTACCAAATGTCCACAATCATCGCAATAATTGGATAGATTAACAACGGATGAATGTCTACACTCTATAATCAGATGTCTATATCTTAGAACATAGCCAGCCAAAGAGAAATTAGAAATTCATTCATTTTCACCCAAGTGACAAGCCTATCCGAAAACTCTGTTCAAAGCTTAGATGTGTTATCCGTGTTTTGAACCAATTTCTACCGGTATTCCAATTATCCTAAAGATTATGATCTTCATGCACAAATAAAACCAATATGCAAGCCATTTCTCACATTGCATTTAAAAACAGATCATAGCAGAAGAAAAGTTCCTTACGCTAACTAATTGTAGTGATTGTCTGCAGCAAACCCCTCAAAACCAGTCACCAAGTTAACGACTGCAGCTGGCTTTCACTTGATACTTTTGATTGGTCTCAAGAGTTTTCTAAACAGTGATATTTTACATCTGAAAATAATTCTAATTCAGTTTTAATTCAATTCTGTTGACCGCTCGCTCTGGAATGGCTCTCTTTTTCACTGCGACACTTCTTACTACAAAACTGCCTTTTCAGCTGTGCTGAGGTCTGTTGCACTTAGTAGTTTACTAAAAGTGGTGCTATATAAATCTTTGCAATGAATACACATTCTAAAAGCAGTCAATGTAAAATCATCAGTTCGTAACTTACTACTTGACTTTTACATTGTATGACATCAAGCAATTGATTTCGTGTATTTCTGGGTCGGTCAGCTCTTGCTCCTCACAGAGTCAATTTACATGTATTTATTCACAACAATCACAAATTATACTTTGATATAAAGAGCAGCAAATGATTGAAGTGTGCTAAACTCTATAATCGCTCAGAAAGTGGTTTTGTTACTGTTAATATGATTATGTACGTTTGTTCAGTTGTTTGTTATGAACTTGTTAAAGTGTTCAACTACAGCTGATTGCTAAACAATAAATCAATACGGAATAGATTGCAGGATGAATGAACTCTTGTGCAGCCTCTCACTTTATAAACATTCATAATTACGCATCTGTCAACCTCTTTAAAAAATTCACAACAATAGGTGAAGATCTGATGGTTTCAGGCTTAAGTCGGTAAAAATGAAAACTGACCTTTTCATGCCACTTTAAAGAGTAGAAGTTTCCCCTTAAAACGAGCCCTTGTTTGGTCGAATAGCACGATATTTCACGGAGTTACGGATATTTTAATCTTATAAAACTACCGAAATTGCCATATTGTAATTTTGAGACTAAGATGTACCAGCCGACTCTAAATGCCATGGTTAAAGTAATTGTATTACTTATAATGTCTACAATGTATTGCGAAAGCTTCATTTGGTTCAAATAGTGACAAAATAATTTGAATTCGTAATAACCTAAGTAAATAATAATGGAATTTGAACAACATGAGTCTCTATTTGCGCACGCCAGCCATTCAGGTCACGTGATCGGCTTAGTTATGTGTTTACCGAAACTGTCTTCAAATTCATCCAATCTTCTTGAACTTGCACTAATTAATGTTTGTTTATAGGATTTGCATTGTCTAAAAGAAGGATCAAGCTTTCAGACAATAAGTTCAACAGGTGTGAAACATTATTTGAGACATGTCAAAGATTTGAAAATGGACAGATTTTGACATTTTAAGAAGAACCAATATTCACATATAAAATTACAAAAGAATATTTCTAGACTGTTTTTAGATATAATACTTGGTGAAAAGGTAGATAATACCTTGTACTATAGATCTATACGAAAATGCAAAAAAGTAAAAATCGACCTCTGATATCCCTGCCTTACTAAAATCGACTTATCTCTAAATTAGGATTTCCGACATAAGCCTGAAAACATCAGATTCTATCACACATATTCACCGAACATTATGCATCACATTAGCAGACATCTAACCTCGATATTAGACATACCAGTAAGCATGTTGTAAAGTTACTCAACAAGTCAAAGCAACTTTGTCAGGAGTTAAGCATGTAATCACCTTAGTTCACTATGTTATTAATTCAGTCACTACCTAGTTAAGTCAAACAGTAATTCTTTAGCAACCGAGAGGCAGCCACAAGAATGTAGTGTCCACACATTACCATAGGAACTCAGAATGACCACAGGATCTCTATAACAAAAGCAAATTAAGACTGCTGACACAACTACTCATGTCACTTATCATCTTAGTGATCACAGTGGCTTCGATAATAGCGTGCATCTGTATTTGCATATATGCATTTGAATTTCTTGTGGACTAATCAAGCTCAGGGATTACGCTTCATCCTATGTTACTTTCTTCTGCGCTTTTATTAGCAAATACAATCCAACAAGAGACGATATGGTTCCTAAAACAGCATTCTTGGTTGGTCCAAATTTCCCTGCCCACAGAACGCCTTTCCATGGGAGAAGATTCACAGCAAGGATGAAATCGGAGATATTCTTTAGTAAATTCCAGTATTCATCAATTTCTTTTTGAACGCACTGTACAATGGAAGCCTTTGTCGATGAAGTGTTCTCTTCCCTGCAATGTCAACAACAGGTACCTCTGCAGAAATAGATAAATTTACATTTAAAAAAATATATCTCCATTATGCAGTATTGGTCTACAGTCATAACATTGGTCATGAAGGTAAGAAACTTGTGCAGAGTCAGGGGTCATTGCATAATTACGTCACGCTCGAGGGTGGGTGGGTGGGGTCCTTGGCAACGTTACTTTCGAGCTGAACGAGACGTAACACTTAAAAAATGGACAGATTTTGACATTTTAATAAGAACCAATATTCACATATATTTTAACATTGAATAATACTAAAAGGTATAAGTTACTACAGTATAGCCCTATCAATTTATGTGGTCATCGAACAGCAGAGATACAGCGCTGATTCTAATTCTACTATAAGTTATTATCCAGGTGGTCTAATGGCCCTTCTACTCAACAATCTGTAATTATATCATTCTACTGCAACTGTTCTTCTATTACCTCGTTGACTGCGAGTCTGCAACGCATCGTTAGGCCTATAATCATCTGACAGTAAAAAACGAATTAATAATTTTTAAATAATTTAATATGCGGCATTAATAGAATAATTTATTTTTATTGAAATGTTAATTATCGCAGTTATTTCAATTCTGTGTTTAGTTTCTTTACAACAAATCCATCCCTGTTTGATATGATTTGAATTAATATTAGATTAGGCCTAGACCTAGGCCTAGCCTAATCGTGCACTACCCATAGTACCCATGCAGACTGAGTACGTTCACATGCAGCAACTGCATGTAGGCTATAGACGCAGATCTAAGCAAATATCTAGTTGAGCATTAGTGTACAATTAAAAGTTGGAATTTTAATCTTGTTTAATTTTCGAAAATGTAAAAAAACAAATTTTCTAGACAATCATCAACATGTTCAAGGAATCTAGGCTATAATACGGTACTCAAGGAGCATAGTAAGTTTTAAATGGGTTTCCATAGGCCTGATATACAATAAATATGTCATGCTATGGAAGTGGGTGGGTGGGTATGGGGGAACGTGACAAGGTGTTTGGGGGAAAAACGACCATTTTCGGCATGATGTAATTATGCAATTACCCCTTATGCAACAACTTCAGGAATGATTGCAAGGGACTTGGATTAATAGATAAGAGCATACTCAGCATAGACCTTGGCTATGGCCAGACAAAGAACCCAGGTCTATTAGATTAGCTGAAGTATAATTGACCTGATCTGCCACAGTTGCTCTGAGCAACCAGTTCCATGTACCCACTTTATGGGGCACGGTAGTGTAGTGGTGAAGGTTGCCGCCTTGCAACCAAAGGGTTTCGGGTTCGAATCCCACCCGCCACGTAAGGACCTTGAGCAAGTCCTTCACTCATAATTGCTCATGGCGCTTCAGCGTGTAAACTCCGACACACCTCCGGGCTGTAGTCGGGACCGCTTCTGAGTAGTAGGAGGGTCGGTATAGAAATGTGCTAATAAATAAAAATAAAATAAAAATAATGTTCACAGCAATTTCTAACTTGTCTTCAGAACCCAGTGATATAACAAACGCAGATGCTCAGTCAAAACAAATCCACATCCAGATTACAGTCGTAAGATCGCGTGCTCTGCCCGAGGTTGTGACCCAAGGATATTGCAGACTGACAATTACCCTGCTAGAAAATTACCTGGCTGTAGCAGGCAGAGCCTATTGCCTGCAATTGTCAGAGTGTCAAATGAAACTTTGAAAAAAATAGCAGGATAAGATTTTTGGAAGAGCATTACCCGCATACAAAAACCAATACTCGGTACTATGTCTAATTTGTCTATATATTCTGATCTGCTAACGGCACATGACAGTATTGCAAGAATCAATTGGTCAGAGACTGACGAGTTAAATTGAACGTAATGATCCGTAATTGGTCTTCAGAAACAGTAATGGCATAATTTCCTCCAATTCGTGCCATAAGTATGATTAATATTCGCTATTTGCGGGACAATTTAAAGTCTAGAATTCAATTTAGCCGGTGTTTTTTGGTGCAGCGATAACGACTATGCGAACAATTGATTCTGATTAATAAACTTGTAGGTTTGGAAATGTGGACAGGTTGGAGAAGTCAGTAGTTACCAGGGCACATTTGATACATGAGGCCAACTAGGTCATACCCTCCTCAGCATCTGAGAGTAGGACTCCAGCATGAGAATGGACGTACAATGTACAAGTACAAGCATATATTTAGGCAGTGGTTCCATTCAATCTAGAAAGCAATGCCATCGAGTAGAACCCCAAAACGATTTCGGTATATACTGATTGTTCATGCGTTCTTAACTAATAACAATTGCTCATGGCGCTTCGGCGTGTAAACTCCGACACACCTCCGGCTGTAGTCGGGACCGCTTCTGAGTAGTAGG
>JAQFXW010000338.1:0-19955 GCA_034693945.1 Dendrobaena attemsi | reverse complement strand
TCTTCTCGCTTCGGGACCGTTACGGCCGCGAGAGCGTTAGCGAGACCGAATTAGCATATAAGCAAATTATATATGTTAATTATGGAATTTATTGCTTTTGGACATTTCTGTTTATATCTTGTTGCTCATAGGAAAAGCCTATAAAGTGTTGCTTGTGATATGGTATTTTAAGTGATCATTGTTATATACTATCAGTTAATTAAAACTGAATTGTTCAGGGACATCCATCTTGTTAGGGGAATAAAGCAGAAATCTTCATAAAGATCTTTTCAGGGGGAAGAGAAATTTTCAGGGAGAAGGACATTATTTTCTTAGTATATATATATATATTCATTAGAAAATAAGTATATCGATCGATTTTTCGATTTTGCAGACGAAAATTGGACGATCGAATGACTTAAAAACGTCATCAACTAAATTCAGGAGTTGTAGGTCAATTTTTAAACGAAAATTTCACGAATGACTGAAAAAGGTCATCAGAAAAAAAATTGCGGGTTGCATCTGATTTTCTCAGCCAAAAGAATTTTAAGGGGGAATTTTTCTGAAAATAGGGGCATGCCTCATAGGCTTAGGGGGATGGACACCCTTGGAATTTGTCAATTTAGCTTAATTGTATATGCAAATAATCAACTGTCACATGTGTGACTCTACAACACAGTACATGGCTCATGTCTAAGGTTATCATCAATAAGGACTGATTATTGCCTTTATATTTGATTCGGCCCTTTGAAGAGGACTAATGCAGGAGTTAATAAGTGACTTGTAGTTTAGCTTGCCCATATACAAATAGTTGACTGTTGAAGCTTATGTGAGTCAAACTTTAATGTATCTTGCCAGGGTACTTTTAAAGGTATTCACCATGTTACTTTATACCTGATGTTGAGCATGCAACCTGTAGCCAGTAACTGTTTGTGTATCTGTCTTATTGTCTGCTTTTCAAACACAAAAGATCTTTCATGTACAGAATTGTGAACTATGTTAGTTCAGTGTGATAATGATGTATACCATTTTATGGTAATTTTTAGCTGTTTTCACATCACAATGAATGTGTAGTGTTGGGTGCCCCACGAGCTTTTTGTGATAAATTCTAAATGACATTCATATGTAAGGTTTAATTGTTAGTTTTAAGTGATCAAGTTTTTGAAATAATTACTTTTTCTGTGAATATTAGTGATAGCTTAAAGGTTATCATGCTGGACCATCAAGCCATGGTCGGAGGTTCATATCTCGAACAGAAAAATGTTCTGATTGCCTCATGTGCCAAACTAATAGGAGCACATAAATCCATGGCTTCTCTTGGGTTTAGCTTAAAGGACTCTGCTTCTAGCTTTTATCTTATCAGTGATCATTCCTTTTACAGTACAGACTTGTTGAATTATATTTGTCTTGTTGTGTTATCTGCACTTTGTTGAATTTCAGTCTGAATATGCACGTTTGCAGTGAAAATCGTTAAATCTTTTCTGAATGTATTTTTGGAAACATATACAAGCTCGACCTCTTCGTAGTTGTAAGTTCTAGTTAAAATAATCTTGGCTGTATAATTTGTGTAAGGCAATAATTCAAAGTCTAGATGCTTGTGAAATGAGATCCTGCATGAGGCAAAGATCAAGTAAATTAAGGTAAGATCTATTTCGACTGATTACGAACTATTGCACGTTAATCTCCACCATTTATTTATTTATTTTAAGTGGAACAATTGAAAACGTATCACAGTTGATACAAAAGGAGAAAATATAATACTGATGAAGAACCAGAAAGTGAAGTTGCTAACACTTGATAATCTTGGCTGCCTCTCGGGTTTAGCTTCAAGCCATTGATTGCAGCCAAACGGATAGTAAAGATGAGATGGTGTTTTATATTAGATATGAAATAATCCCGTTGTCCAGAGTAACAGAATATAGGGTAAAGTGGGGCAAGACGTCCCATGTGGGAATATGTAAACCCTTAAAAATGTTACCATTAATTTGTTTAGGTAGTGCTGTCAATGGACTGTTAATGCAATGTTGAATCACCATAAAAACTTCTCTTGAGACAGATATACAAATTAAATAATAAAAATTTGGGGCCGTTTTGTACCACGCCTGGGGTGATATTTGTATTAATTTATTTAGTATAAATGCGTAGAAAACGCTTGTTCAATTTAATTTTGCTTTCATGGGCCTGTGAATAAGCTGGTTCCCGCGACTCCGCTTTTGTGGGCGTTATAGAAGTCTCGAGTTACGAATAGCCAATTCTAAATTTCATTGAAATAATGCCATTTAATTATCTCAAGTACAGCAACAACAGTAAGCCATATTACCCTCCCCTAGTACTGCAATTTGTTCTGGATCCACTGCAGTGTCTTAATATTATGATATTGCCTCCTATCACTTGCCGACACCACTCTTGGATCAACCTCGCTAGCCTAGAATCACTGCGTGATGGCCAGCTTTTGTGACATCACCGGACGTGACCAGAATTATAATACACACATGTATTCTATATCCGCAAATACGCGAGTTTTATTAGTAAACTGGTGTTTTGATTTGAGTTAAGTCTTTTATTGCACAGAAGCAACAAATTAAAGCAGCAGCTAGTCGCTGTAACGGAAGAGCACATGAATGATGAAACAATCCTCTCAATTAGGCCTATATGACATAATCTCAACAGAAACAGTGAGAACAAAAACAATTATATGGCCTAGCTTCGATATAGCAACTGTACAACTGGGATCAATGATTGAAGCTACCTACTACATATAAAAATTGACCATTTTCTAGTAGGTCCTGTTACTCCTGTAGCACGTGCAGGTTCAATGTAATGTAAATAAAAGTGTAAATTCTTAGACTTGTGCTACTCTTTCACCTGACTGTTTAGCATGGGTTGATTAGTGATTACAGTAAGAAGATATTAGAAGGTGGAAGAAAGTATAGAGGAGAGAGTCGAAGAAGAATGGAAGAAAGAAAATAGAAAGTTTAACAGTAGGCCTACTGTTGATTCTGTGTAGGCCTACGCATGTAGCCTAAATAGGACTACAATGGCAATTTGACGATCAAATTTTGTTTATCGTCGTACAGATCATTGCCAGGTAGGCCTATAAGCTTAGGCCTGTTACGTAATCGATATCGTGGTTATATAACGTAGGCTAATGTAATATACCATAATTTTATAAAGACATATATAGTGTATCGTAGATATAATGAACAAGACAGGTTAGGTATACATCAGATCATCTCGGCGGTCTCTATCCGAATGCGAGGAGTTAAGTGTCCAGAATTACCTGCATTCGGCCGTGTGCCTGAGGGCGTTCGATAGCGACGCCTATAGTGTCCAATGGCTATCGAGTATTTACATTATAGACATACATGTATGTCTTGTATGTCTACACGTCACAAAGCCTATTAAAGTTATCACTTTACAGTTATTTCAGTGGTTCGGGTCGGAATCATCGCAGTTTCTTCTAGAAGTGGCACTTTTAAACTTCAGATTATAGGCCCTAACCTTTGCAGTGAAGAAAATGATGGTGATTTTCTGTGATTAGGCCTATTGCTTTGAGTCAGGTTTGCCTCATCATTTCAAGTGCTTCTGTGGTTTAATTTTGGATGTGTGATAATAACAATAATAACTATGCCTACAATTTATATGGAGCCGTAGTGCAGCCATGTCGTTTAAGAAGGGTGCCTAACAAAATTATAATCTACCAGTTAGCATGCTGGAATATGAATGGAGAGGTCAGGATTAAAATCTGTAGGCATACCACAGGGAGAGTTATTAAAACGGCTATAACGTAGGCCTTATCCTTTGCGTGGAGGCCACTGGAGGGAAATCGGCCGGCCACGCTTCTTCATACCGAGGCCAAGAATAATGAAGCCTTCAACATGGTCTCCATTCTTCTACAATATACATGTGTACACGCATCACAGAGCTAGCCTAAAGGACTGTTCTTTGAATTGTGAAGTCAGGCCTTAACTGTGGCGTCTTCATGATTCTCAGCAGCTCTGGGTCTTACTTTTCGGCGATGTATGCCTATGAATTATTCGAGAGGCACATGAAGTGTCTGTACGACGCGTAAGGCTTGTGGTCATCGTATGGCTTGTGGTCATCGTCTATAGGAGTTTCGATCATCCAGCTGCTACTGGAGGGGCCACCCGTGTGGCGTGTGTGTTTAACTCGGATTAGTGAGTCTCCTCCGTAGTTGGCTCAAGCATGTGGAGCTGCAGGGCCTCCCGCGAGTTCCCCCTACTTTCTTTGATCTCCTAAATTCTACTTACTTCCGCTTGTCCTGGGTCGGGAGGACCTATGAGTAGGCCTAGAGATCTTAAAGGGCCTACACATTCAAATTTGACTGCTGTGATTGATTTCGCAGAGGTTTCAGAACAGGGAGAGGAGGCGCTACAATGTGAGTGGTTTATTACTGAACAACGTGTCATTATTATAGGCTATATCTTCACAATGTGTCGGTTGCATGGACCTATGAGTAGGTGGGTCATCGTTTGACGAAGACTCTTCCTCCGCTCGATGCGGTTGTGAAGTCGAGTTCCTCTGTTTGTCGTCTGATTTCATTTTCGAGGTTTACTAAATCCTGTCTCAGTCGAGCGTTCATCTGAACCTGCGATTCTACTGTACACAAAAAAGATCAATGAAGAATTGATGAATGTGTCAGTTTTACTCAGACTCACGCCTATAGCCTCGATCGATCTATTCATCATCTTGTCTATTGCTTTGTAGGTGGAAAAATTCAAAGTTGAGGAAGATTCAAGGTTGTGGAGAGAAAATTGCAGCAGCAGGCCTATAGCTCTCAAGACTTAAGTGGACAATTATTCAATTAATGTAGCCTAGCAAGTAGCAATGGAGAAATGGTAGGCTCTATAAGCAGTTTTTATCCGAGTGTGGGCCGAACGCATCGTAGATCACTCACAGTAGGAGTTTACTATCAAAAAGGCGACTCCGAAAGGGCGACAATCAGAAGGGCGACAGCGAAAGGGTGACAAATGGAGAAGGCGACTGGTTAGAAAGGCGACAGTTTGAAAGGGCGACAGATCGAAAGGGCGACAGATCAAAAGGGCGAATGTTTTACAAAGGCGAAAGATCAGAAAGGCGACCAACCAAAAGGGCGACACATCGAAAGGGCGAATTTGTGAAAAATTAAAGCTGCCGACGAAGTCCCCGTTTGAAAGGAAACCGAGTTGTAAAAACCACCGTAACACACTGCAGGCCTATTTTGAAGGCACCGAAAAGGGATGGATGCACTCGATCGCAAGTCTTTCATCAATCCAAATACAATTATTGTTTACTTAACTGTGACAACGCTGAATCAAAGTTACTGTCGAAGGCAACCGTTTGCATCACACTAGGCTTACATAAGCCTACATGGGTAGGCCTACTCAGAGGATGCCTTTCTCGAAGACAAATAAAAGGGATATGCGCTGGATCTAGCAAAGTTCCAACCCACATACAACTGCTCGTCGTTATATTCTGGTCTTCCTTCTTGCCAAATAGCTTGCCTGGACCGGGGTTTGCCCCTTGCGGTCCGTTTAGTGGGGTGAATACCAAAGTATGGCAGTGTCTCTAGCTATATGCTGAATGTTTTGTACTGGTTCCCCACCGGACAGAGTATTGAATACAGGGTCGCTGCTCTGGTGTGGCGATGTCAACTGGGAATTGCCCCCATCCTACTTGCGGGAGTTATGCAGCCCTACCACTGGCGTTCAGGGCCGCCGATCATTTCGTTCCTCAGAGAGGGCGTTACTTCTGGTTCCTTATGCCCGAACTGCTACCATGCAGTGTCCAGGGTTCTCCGCGATATGCCCGGTGGTCTGAAATGGCCTCCCACTGGAGTTGCGTCTACACACGGGTACCTCCTCGGAATCATTTTATGGTAATCTCCAAACAGTACTCTTTGGCCGTGCAGGAGTCGGGAGTGCATCTGAGTAGTCCCCTTGAAGAGGCGCTATATAAATGTCCAAATGAATGAACGAATACAATTGTTTACTTCGCTGTGTCAAAGCTGAATCAAAGTTATTGTTGAAGCCACCCACCCGTTTGCATCACAAGCACGTTCATTTCTGATAATTATGTTTTAATGACTAAACAGTAGGCTATTTAAAATGATTGACATTGACTCTTGCCTAAAATGTCTTTACATTATGGTTTACGTTTTGGTTTACATTAGCCTACATGGTAACATTATGGCGTAATAAATAAAGAGTAGGGCCTAAGTATAATGATTGACATTGACTCTTATACAATGTACATTTCGAAATCGTGTTTTGGCTTGTTGCGGTGTAAGTTAGCATTCGCAGCGCTATTAATGTAACCTATCTGTGCATATAGGCCTGATGAATTTGCCCTTTCGATATGCGCCCTTTCGGTCGGTCGCCTTTGTGATCTTTTGCCTTTGTAACCACCATTCGCCCTTTTGATTTGTCGCCCTTTCGATCTGTCGCCCTTTCAAACAGTTGCCTTTTCCATTATTTTGTCGCCCTTTCGCTGTCGCCCTTCTGATTGTCGCCCTTTCGAAGTTGCCTTTTTGATAGGATACCCACATTACGCCATTGGCTCCAGATGTTAGGCTATAGGCTAAATATAGGCCCTATGCCTATTTTATGTGGATTAAAAGTAACACCAAGATTGCAGAATAGGGAGAGAATCAGAGGTAGCTCTTCAGTGTTAGGTTTTTGGGCTTTTCAAAACCCTAATTAACCAAAAGAGACGAAGATACATGTAAGACACTGAGAGTTAGGGTTTGGAAGGATCAGGGATTCACAGAATCAGACCTCTGCCTCATAACTTCAGGGGGTGGTGTTCATACTTAAATCCCCTTAAATACAGCGACAACACGCGCATATATTGAATCCTTCCTATTTTGTAATCGTAACTCAAAACTTCTATAGCACCGACAATTTCAACAAAAGTTCCAGCACTATTAGTGAGTCCACTTACTGTACGCCTATTTTGATGATTTAAATAGTGCATGCTAATGCAGCAAACATTGCAAAACAAAGTGCTGGAACTTTTGTTGCGTTTTAAATATTTTGATAATATTTGGTCGTTATAAAAGTAACATGAATAGGCCTATAAACCTACCTTTAAGTCTGTGAAATTTCATTAAAATATTTTACTTCAAGCAGAAATGTTAGCCAAAAATTGTTAAACGTTATTTGGACGTTTAAAAACAGTGGGTGACATCACTACACGTTGAATAACTTTTGTTCTGTTTGCAAATATTTTGGTGAAATTTGGCAGTTAGGTCTAGGACTACATAGACCTATAAAATAATATGAATTGCCTTTCAGCCTGTAAAGTTTCATGTAGAAATTCGTAAATGAACTGTTCATGCATTTGTTTTGTTATTTGTGACAAATAAATAATGATAAGACGAACTAGTCTATATAAATTATGTTGGTAGCATTCGTGACCACTAGACGGCTTATACAATTATGGTGAGTGAAAGCATTCGCAATTAAGTATACAATGAAGAAGAATAGTAAGTTATCTGAAGTATGAGTCGGTCTGCATGCAAGCCTTATTCTGAAGAATAAAGAACATTCATTGATCGAACACCAGTGCAAGTCTTAGATTTTTACGGTCCATGCAGTGGCGGCTCTACAGGGGATGCCAGAGGGGGCAACTGCCCCCCACAAGCTGAACTCGCTGCCACCCCCGGTTGCCCAGATTTGCTAGGACTTTTCTGCATTACTTTAAAGGTTTTATGTTGTTACTTCCAGTTCTCTGATGCACAAGAAATATGTTGAAGCTCAGAGTGAGTTAAATCCTGGGGAACTGGCTATAGGCAGCTGCAGCTACTCAATGACACTAGATGGGCATATCGTGTAGTTTCTTGCCGTAAATTCCGTAATGTTCGCGATCGTCTAGATGCGTTGGTGTAGGCCGTATAGTCTAATAGTGGATGTGCTGGGGCAAAATGCTGAAGGGACAGCTGAAGCTAGAGGATTATTGTCATTGCTAGATTTTAAATTTGCTTTGTTTCTGAACATAGGGCACAGGCCCTAATATTTTTTTAAAAATTTGACAAATGTTACTAAGGTAAATGTGATATGTTTCATATGAAATACGTCAGATTTGTATGAAGCTCTGCCCCACTCCACAGAGAACATACGCTCTTCAGAACACATTATAACTCTTTCAAATTAAGAAATAATAGTCAAAATTTTTCACGCTCATGCGCGAATAATTTCTAGTATTAAAAAATCATTTCACAGGTCGCGCTGCTTCAAGATAAGCTATGGCAGAACCCCTTGTCATTATAGGCGTCGATCTTGCTTCTAGTGCCATTCTGTGTCATACATTAATGTTGAGCAATAGGTTTCGACAAACCAGGCCTTAAGCTGCCCCGCATCAGGTACCTTTGCCTCCCCATTGCCCCCCTGTTGAGAAATCCTAGAGCCGCCACTGATCATGACACTGTCTACTGATAATTAAGCCGCCACAATTTTAAGCGCGGTGTCGTCGGGACTTTCTTTGCCTCGATCATACATTGTCCGAAGTTACATTATTTTACACTTCTCATGGAAGGAATGCGTAGACCCAGAATGCTTTCTCTTCATACGCATTGACATAGGCTGTAATCTAAGAGTATAGGCCTAGCATAAAACGATGACTTTACTGAGCATATTATCAATTTCATAATGCGTTTGGAAATTGAAACGATATGATAAGCATGTCACTGCATGTGACAGCAGGAATAAGTTAAGTTAAGCCGTTTAATACATTCTCAAAGCCAAACACAATAATTACTTATGCTTCTTGATCACTACTCGATCGTCTCCATGGAGATCCATAGGATATGTTGGCAGGTGGTCGAGAGCAAAAGATGCAGGCCTATGTTGATGTAGGCGGTGTAGGTTATACAGAAGCACACTGCGTGGGGGCGAAATTAGCGCCTCTGGCAAAGCTGTAGGCCATAATTTATATCGGCCTTCGCATAGGTTTATATAGGACAGACCTAACCAAAGCCGTCAAGGGTTGCGTTGGAAAGTATTTTGACAAAACATGTTATACAGCATTCCTGCTGTGCTTGTGCCATATGCATATGCTTATTAGTCGGTTAGGCGTGAAGTCCGTCTGCCATAACTTCATGTAATCGTTAAAAATTAGATAAAGCTAAAAAAAACACATATGGTGTGTATCAAATAATTATGCTCGAACGTTACAGCCAAACATACAATAAGTAAATTTATGGCATGCTCTTTAAAGCCCGATGGATAATTATTTCAAATTTGCAGGACTTTGAATTAAGTTAAGCCTTTTAATGCATTCTCAAACCCAAACACAATAATTACAATTACAATAGATGGCAGAATTAAACTAGGCCTACTGACAACAAAAATGAACAAATTGTGGTTTTGATTGAGACCAGGGCTGTAGACAATATTGGAAATAGCCTATTGTAGGCATATTGGTAATATCAACACCAATACTTGCTAATAAAAGCAGGTTATTGCCAATAACATTACAAGTTCTACGAAGTAGGCCTATTGCAATACAAATACCAGTAGGCCTAAGTCTTGTACTGTTACAAATACTTAAGTGAGACTTTGTTCAAATCATAACATGTTTAGTAGCCCACTTTATAAGTCCTGCTTAAGTCTGAGCAAAGGAAGAGAGGAGGGTGCGGCGCTGATCATCGTTGAACAGCAAACCTGCCGCTCACACCTGACTCACACAAATGATCATATTAAGCATTATAATTATTTGACTGCCTTCATGATACCCGATAACAGTGTATACATGTATCGAGTAGGCTATGGGTCATTTGGAGGCTAAAAGTATCGACAATATCCATGCGATACCAGCAAAATAAAACTCTCGAACTTTGTGTGATATATAAGTAGGCCTATCGGTGATAACGAGTAGGCCTATTGCGATACTGTATCGCGATATTAACAACCCTGATTGAGACGTAGGCTACGTAGGATCGTATACAGGCCATTACAGGGTGAACCAAGAAAACTAAATCCCTAAGTTTTTTATTAACATTTCGGTCAAAAGTAGGAATTTTAAAACAGCTTTTTACAGACTGAAATGCCAAATTTCACCAAAAATATTTAAAACACAACAACAGTTATTTAACTTTAGTGACGTCACCCACTGTATTTATATGGTTCAAATTAAATGTTTAACAGTTTTCTGCTACAAAAGTTGCAGTTGCAGTACTTTAATGAGTCCATCTACTGCGTTCTGATTAGGCCTATTTAAAAACGTGTAGAGCCTAATGCAACAAATGTTCCCCTGCAAAACTGTTGCATCTTTACTTGAATTTAAAGTATTTCAATAAACTTTGGTCACTAGACCTATATTTAAATGTAAACTTTTTTAAGCCTGTAGAATTACATTAAATAATATTTACTTATGGCGACACTATTAGCAAGAAACCGTTGAACATTGTTTGAACCATCAAGAAACAGTAGGCCTAGGTGACGTCACTAAAAGTGGAATAACTGTTGTTATGTTTGAACTAATTTGGTGAAATTTGGCAGTTACGTGTAACCTTTCAGCCTGTAAAATTGTATTTAGAAATTCCTACTTTTGACCAAATATTAAGAAAATACTTGGAATGTTACTCTTTTTGGTTCACCTTGTAGGCCAATAGGCCTATATAGGTCTTTCATAATGAATAATAACATAACGAACAAAATAATTATGTCGAAATTTTCCCTACGTTTTATTGTAGGAGGTTCGAATTACATATCGCTAAATCCGCTTTCTGGAAACACGCAGCCTAAAGGCCCAATGGCCTACTTGCACCGCCGTCTATTGGCGAAGCGACTCTCGACTAGCAGCTGACAAGAAGATGACGGATTGACGAATGACTGGATGAGAGGAGGACAGAAGGCCTACACGACGTAGACCTAGCCAACGCTGTGCTTTACGAGGCTATATGTTAGGCCTATCTATAATTAATCTAGCCATCAATATGTTATTCGGCATCACGCTTTCTATTTCCAGCAGAGAGAAGATTCTGTTTACAAGATGTACGATGTGCATAATATGTTATGTTATATGCGTGTGTGGTTGGGTGGCCAACCTGTTTATTAGGTGCAAAGAATTCGACCGATCAGCAACCAAAAGAGCAGCAACTCTTGCAAGACACGTCATTTGCGTGATCTAATTATGCCCACAATTCAACAGTTTTCTCATTAAGATCACTATAGAGTCACCGTAACCCAAAATAACATGACAGAACATACCTGTGTATTTATTTTCACTGTAATCGGTCATTATTCTCTTCTTATTTCTCCTCTGCCGAGCACTGCGCTGACGATGAGGCCTCTCTTTTGAGGTTTCTTGGTCATGTATGCCGGGCGGTGACCCGGCAGGGTAAGGAAGCCGGTGGGCCTATTTAATGGCCTCTTTCGCCCTTCGGTGTCCTTCCAACACCTGCCTCCTGTGTTAGCCAGCACTTTCAGGGTTCCTGGTGAGCCTGTCCATCTCGCGTAGCGCCCTAGGTCACAGGTGGTTCTTCGGCCAAAGCCTTCTCCACAGATGACCTAGCCTCACCAGGCAATATTCTACTTGTCTGTTCACCCTCCCAACACAATGAGGTGCAGGTAGGACTCTGGGGAGGGTATCAATTAAACTAAATTGCTTACTTGATTGATCCATTGATTAGGCCTATACACTATACAGACATTGCAGAAATTTCAAGAGTCTTGTACGCGATCTTCAGCAGAAATCATAACACAGTTTTTATTTATAATTGGCCATATTGCCGTTAATTGATTAATTTCATTGTAAGTTTTTTAAAATTAATTTATTCATTAATTTACATTAGACCAACAAAGCAAATTATGAGGCTGCATCGATCATGCATAGAGTTGCCCGCTTGACAGAGCACAGATATTGAGCTAGGCCTATGTCCTAATCTACAGGGAAGCCTCTAAAGGTAAAGAGATAGAGGAAAAGAGAGATGGATAGATACAGCTCAAGACTTCGTAGAGAAGCAAGCCTAATAATGCTTTGCTGTAACTATGGTAGAAATAAGAACTGTCTTATGATTTCTGCTGAAGATCGCGTACAGGACTCTTGAAATTCCTGCAATGTCTGTATAGTGTATAATCGATCGATCAAGCAAGCAATTTAGTTTCATTGATTGATTATACCGAAAATTGAATAACCTAGGCTTAGGCTTGCTGTACCCGTCAACACGATTAATTTTAGGCAGTCAAGAAATCTATTAGGTCTCATCGTCTCCTCAGCCAGTCAGCCTGAGTAGAATTCCAGTCGGCTTCCACACCCAAGAATCTATTGATCAAATTAATCAACTGACAAAGCTAGAATGGCCCAGGACAAATCGGTTCCGACAAAATGACTTCTGTCAAGGCGGCCTCTACAAAGTTTGGCCTTAAATTTTAGGCTCATTAGAGTTACTAATTTGAGATGTTATATTTGAGGCCGGTCTGGGAAATCATTTTGGCTACATCTGATCTATGCTTACTGCCAGTCACTGGTCCCAGTTGTGTACCAAATTTGGGGCCCAATAGGGTCCCATTATGGAAACCCAATTTTGCCTACATCGCTGGGCTATGCTCACTGGCTACAGGGGCGTCTTAAGACCATTGGAGGCCTCTGGGAAAAGCAATGTGCCAAGGCCCACCTTTGAAAATCTTGACGACCTTTTGTAGAAATTAGTTGAAATTTTACCAAAAATTCTTGTATGCCTGCAATTCTTTCTAAAAGAAAGTTTCTTTACTTTTAGACATTTGGAAGCCCCTAGAATCGCGAGGCCTCTGGCGATTGCCCACACTGCCCATGCGTAAAGACGGTCCTGACTGGCCCCAGTTGGGTACAAAATGTTTTGCCCTAAAATTGTCTCAAATTACTTGTCCTAGCCCCAGTGAGCCCTAAACTAACTCTCCCCACTACTTGGGGACAGCAATTGTCAAATATATAGGCCTATTTATAATTGCACAGTATGTTCTTAAAAGGAAATTTTTAAAAATAAAATACATGATAGAAGTCGATGTTGGCCTTCCACTCAGAGTCTCAGACTCTCTAGACCCAGGCACTGCACATGCATTGTATTATTTCTGTGACAGGTTTAGAGCCTTTAGCGATCAATAATGGGGTCGCCATGATTGGGCCTCTGAAGATGAGACGTTATAGAGATAGAAACAGGCATTGATATGCCTATATAAGAAACCGGCATTGATATGCCTAACATAATAACAAGTAGCCTAAGTAGACTGTATAGGAACCAAAACAGAGGCTTGATGGCATAGATGATCACTGCTACAGACAGCTATATTATTAGAGATAGGCCTAGATCATTTATATAGCTATAAGATGCATATTGTGATCTCTGTTATTTATTCTTCAGGTGCTGGCGACATTTTCAAGACGGACTCTGCCTTCAGCTCGATCTGATCACTCTATGCGTAGTAAATCATGTAGGCCGTACTGCAACTCTCGTTTGAACTTAGCTTAAAGCCCTGTCATAAGCTGTTATGCTCGTGCAAATCAGTTGATTGCCACCCGGATTTTTGTTCTAAGTCGTTTCTTTAACGTCTTTATGGGAACCTACGCTTAGCTTAGACCTATATACAATTGGCCCAAAAATGACCCTCTTACGTTTTCCTAATATTTCGGTCAAAAGTAGGAGTTTTCAAATAAACTTGTACGCCTACGCCCTACAGGCTGACAGACAATTCATATTTAGACATACGTATAATTTACGTATAATTTATATACACTGTGTACCGATGAAAAATAGCACCTTACAAAAAGTTCTATAACTCCTTGAAAACTACACCAATAGATATAAAATTATATGAGCAATATCCTACACCAATGTCCAATAAATTTGAGAAATATGACTTAAATTGACTTAGCACAAGCAAAGATATCGAATATTCAGTAACAACTGATAAAATTGAAAGTTTCCAACATGGGATATTAGCCTATTACTCAGACGCTGTCGACGACGTCGTCATCGATGGCATAGGCATACGTCATTTGTTTTGGTGTAAACATCAAAGAAGCTGCATGGCGTTTACAAAAGAAGAAATTTTAATTAAATTTTTGCGGAAAGTAAAAGGGTCATGATGCGAAAAGATTTCTGAATTAAATTTCGAACATGAGGTGGTGTCTGTTGCCCTTAAATCAACAGTTGAAAAAGACGGACAAAATTGTCACAGTGGACCGAAAGCCTGGCAGTGACCAAACACGCAAAGCACGCACTGTTGAAAACGTCGAGTTGGTGGAAGAGCTGGCATTAAACCAAGAAAATGTACCGGGGATCTACAGAACGGTTTGTCAAATTGCGAGAGAGATTGAGATTTCGAAGAACGTGCAGTATAAGATATGCGACATCATTGCCATGTTGGAAAGTTTCGTTTTCAGTGCTGTATTTCAAAAGTCCATAAATTTGACAAATTCGTCAACGTGTCTAAACGGTTTCAGGATTTCTTGTCAATATGGCCACTGCTGCTGATTGTAACATTTCAGACAAATCCTACAAGTTTTGACTGAGTTATAACACTTTTGCTAGGGGGCTACTTTTCATCGGGACACAATGTATAACAATTTTTGTGACGTTTATTGCGCTGCACTAACTGAATCATCAGAATATAATAACGTGGAATCACTAAAAGTGCTGCAACTTTTGTTTTGTTTAAAATATTTTGATCGAATTTGTCGTTACTTGTAATTTCATATAAGGCTTAGGCCTATACCTTTTGGCTGAAATATTAGCAAAAAACTGTTAAATGTTTTTGAACCACACAGTAGAACTAAATGTAGGCGGACTCACTAAAAGTTAAAGAACTTTTGTTCTATTTGAAATATTTTTGTAACAATTTGGCAGTTATATGTAAATATGAATTGCCTTTCGTCTGTAAATAGTTTGTTTGAAACTTCCTACTTTTGACCGAAATATTAAAAAGAACGTAGGAGGTAATTATTTGGCGCACCCTGTAAGCCTTTAGGCATACATTTTGAAGTATACAGTTTTCAATAGATGCCTCTTGGATTATTGTGTTCTTATTTTAACGCTTCCTTTAACTTTATAAAACTATATAAGGCTATCTTTCTGCTATTCCTTCACACATCAGTTTTACTCGTTCTTTTATGGGCCTACTTCACTGCAATGCTATATTCATGTATTACTTTCACATTTCCTTTAAAAACTGACTTCATCTCGCATTATATTTACATCATAATGTCTAAGCTGTCTGTTTCTGAACGATTCGCAAAATATGCTACCACTGCTGGTATAAGGAAATTGCAATATTAGTAGTCCATAAGAATTCGTTAAATTTATGTTGCAATTGTGGCGGAAATCATTTTTATTCTTTAGGTCTATGCTTTGTGTCATCTTTCTGTGTTGACTTACAACGTCTTCTCTTCTCTCTCACTAAATATTTCACTGAACTAATCTTCCTGGCAATTGTGGCAGCTATTCGTCTCCACCTCCCATTCCCTATATGAGTAGTGGATATAGGCTACAGTAGCTATACTACAGTGACCTTGACCAGTGACCCTGACTAGAACCTTTGACCTGGGACCAGAGACCCTTGACCTTGACCAGTGATCCTGACTAGAACCTCTGATCTGGGACCAGAGACCCTTACCTTGATCTGGGACCAGGGCGAGGCCGGCACGCTCACCTTAGCCTCGAACCGGAACTTGATTTCGCGCTCAGTACACATGTTTGTGCAATATTTATTACCTAATTAGGCCTAACTGTAAATGAGGTTCAGTAACCAGCTCATATCCCTAACTTATAATATGTGTTATACAATATTTATATACTACCTCACACTGACCCACCCGCTCTACCTTCCTACACCTCCTCTATTCTCTCTCACTGCCCGCCCAAAGCCACTCTGCATTTATTTACACGAGTTCTGGTGAATAGGCGGTAATGGCGGGCATCTGGAACGCCAAGGAGGCTGCTGAGATAGCTATAGCCCATGGGCAATAGGCCACGTCAAGGTCAGAGTGCCGGTCCCACCCAGTCCCAGGTCAAGGTAAAGGTCTCTAGTTCCAGGTCAAGGGTCCTGGTCAAGGTCAGGGTCCCCAGTCAAGGCCAGGGTCCCCAGTCAAGGAGAGGGTCCCCAGTCAAGGTCAGGGGCTTTGTGCCAGAGACTGTAGTATATCCACTACTTATAGGCCCTAGTCGTAGCTTTCGATCACTAATTTGCAGATGCTGACTGTGTTAAACGTTTCCTAGTTATTTATCATTCAAAACTTTGTGGTATTGCAAATGATAACAGCCATGTCTGAATAATTCATGAGCCTTGTTATCATTTGGTTGTTTTTCATCGTTTGATTGTTTTTCTAAAAAGATGGATGGATGCATTGGTGGATGTATGGATGGATGGATGAATGAATGAGTGAATTAATTAATGGGTGGATGAATGGATGGATAGATGGTGATAGAAGAGACAAATGCAGATTATTCTGATGGTTGTGTGGTGTCTTGTGCGTTTCATTGTTCAAAAACGTTTTGCAACTGTTCTAGCATGTTTTGCCTGTGTTCGCATTGTAAATTTTTTAATGCATGTCATGGATGCGTTTTGCTTTCATTGGTTGTTACAGAAGAAGGCTTGTTCACAGCGTCTGCCAACAACCAATCACCGATCGATCTATTAACATTTCTTTGCAGTTGTACTTTACTCTCTGATTGATAATTGGAAACAATGTTTGGCTTGTAAGTATATATCGACTGACGGCTGCAATTGAATAGGCATGCACAGCTTTAATCTCTTATCTCGTCATAAGCACAATTGCCATTAGGCTACCATTACAGTTACCATAAACACTATCGCCACTGTCAACAGTGAATATTCGTCTTTGTAATAATCATCAATGCCATCATAATTATCATCGCGACCATCGTCATTATACGTACCTTTAGCACTCAGCCATTTCGAGAATTCTCTGTCTGTCTGTCTATCTGTCTGTCTTTTTCTCTCACCCTCTTCTATCACCTTTACCAGCCAGGTCTGTTAATATTGCAATAAATAATTTCAATACTTAGTAACGCCATGTCAGTATCGCACCAACTTCCACCAAGTATAGCAATATATTTGTTTTGAAGGTATTGCATGTGCTTTGCCAATACTTTTTAGCCTATAAATCACCAATATTCGATATACCAATACTTTTTCTGGCATCACATAAATAGTCAGAGACAAATCGTTAGCTTACGTACGTATGATCTTTGTACGAGTGGAAGTAAAGTAAAGTAAAGTAAAGTGACTTTTTCTATTAGAAAGAAAGATGACCGGAACATGCTGTAGTATGCCAAACTAGTTTCTATCGACGTCAGTGCTACACTGTATAGACCCTAATTAATCTCCCCTTTACCGTTTGACACTCTCAGTAGACTCCGTTAGTATAAAGGTCTTTATGCCAATAAGCGTAAACTTACTCACAGAAAAGTATTCGTGAAAGTATTAGTATTGGTATTGCCAATACATTTTTTCAGTATTGTTAACAGCCCTGGCCTTCACTACTTTCACACCTGCGCTACTTTTGTATTGCATGGTCTTTTACGCTCCAATTGAATTAAGTTTACAATTTTTGCATATCGCTGCAGGAGTGCAAAGGAACGTTTGGCTCAACTGCAGCAGAAGGGAGCCAAAGATGCTCCTCAAGTGGGAAAGCTATCTGCCGGACTTAAACCAACTCCAGGCAAGCTCGCCCCTGGACCTGGACAGCTTAAAAAGCCAGAACCTCCTAAACCTGCAGCTGATCTTAAGAAGCCAGTGGCTCCTCAACCAGCTAAGCCAAAAGAGGAACCAAAGAAAGTAGAGCCAGTCAAACCAAAAGAAGAACCAAAGGCACCTGCAGTTCAAGAACCAGCAAAGCCAAAGGAGGAGCCTAAAACACTAACAGCTACAGAACCAGCAAAGCCAAAAGACGAACCTAAACAACCAGCAACTTCAGAACCAGCCAAGCCAAAGGAAGAGCCTAAGAAACCAGCAGCTCCAGAACCAGCCAAGCCAAAAGATGAGCCTAAGAAACCAGCAGCTCCAGAACCAGCCAAACCGAAAGAGGAGCCTAAGAAACCAGCAGCTCCAGAACCAGCCAAGCCAAAAGATGAGCCTAAGAAACCAGCAGCTCTGGGACCAGCCAAACCTAACGAGGAGCCTAAAAAGCCTGCAGCTCCAGAACCAGCTAAGCCAGCTAAAATGCCGAACGATGCGACAGTCAAGGCAGCTGGTGAACCTGCCGTTGCTAAGCAAGTGGAAGAGCCTAAGAAGCCGACCGATGACTTCTTCCACAGTATCTTTTATTTCTCTGGCATGGGAACCCTCATCGGTTCAGCGTTGACCGAAGGGGTCTACGTTCCAGAGAAGACGCAAAGAAACGCTCTCGATTCAGACGAAATCGAGGCAGCGCGAGAGAGGCAGAGGCTGAGACGCGGAGAAGAGATCATCGCCACTGCTCGCAACCAGGCGCAGGGTCTTTCGACTGACTTCCGCCATCTGCAAGCCCTCCTCGAGAGCCTTCCAACGTTCACGGAATCCTTCGAAGCCCAGCCGCTCGACCGCAGAGGCGTTGATCAGGTGATCCACGGCCACGTCTACTTCCAGCAGGAGCATCAAGCACCCATACATTCAAGGCCAGCCCACCACCAGCACCAGGGTCTGACCTCCGCTGCAGAGATTGCCTCTCACGTGCCCCACCACCACCACCATCAGCAGCAGCAGCATCCAACTCACGTGGTCGCTGAGGCGAAGCGTGTTCCGGTCGGAGGCGTTCCAGTGATGCCTGACCTGTTCGAGGGGCAGAGAAACCGTCCGCATCCATCTGACGGTCATCATCATCAGAAGGCGACAGCAGCAGCAGCAGCAGCAGCAGCGCCCTCATTCGCTGAAGCCATAGATGAGTTCGACAGAGCCATCTCAGCCTCCTCTCATCAGCAGCCACTATTCGCTGCTCCTCCTCCTCGGCCTCCATCGGAGCCGACCCGACCTCACCCGAGGGAGCGACCGACGCCAGGAGAGGAGCACGGTGCCCACGCCGGTCACGCGCCAGGGGCAGGGGTGGGGCCGACGCAGCCGTGGCAGGAGAGATACGGGCAGACGGAGGTGACCAAATTCGCGGCGCCGCGTCCTTTTAGTGCGACTGGAGGAGAGATCGACTCGAAGGGGATCAAGTCCTGGCAGATGTCGCACCTGAGGACGCTCGAGGTCAAAGGTTACCACATCGTCTCCGACTCTGAACCAGATTCCATAAAGTCCTACTCTCCCTACCTCGTCTCCGATCGATCGCAGGGCACCGACCGACAGTTCTACCATCACCACCCTCAGCACCAGGCCCAGCACCGCGGAGGACCGTCACCTTCGGCGGCGGCCACTGGCGTCGAACCTCCGGTGTCTGCGACCTCCTACAAGCCCCCAGCTGCAACCAACTCGCCCTTCGCCCAATCAATCGGATACAGCGACCTATGAGCAGAGGTCGAGTTCTTTCGCCCAAGGCTTCCTTCTGAACGGTCTCTCAGATTTCGTAAGAGAAGAAGATAAAAGTAGTGTAAGCCTGATGAGTCTGCATGCATCGTCGACGTACGCTTAATATTATAAGTGATGGCAGAGGAGACAGACTCTGGGACGTTTCAGCTGTGATCCTTTATAACCGAATTGCTTTCCCATCCGAGAACGCATTGGTTGGTTGACTCATTCCCTGAATGTAGAATATAACCAAGCTTTAACAAATATTTCAACGTGCTTTTGTTGTCTTTCTTTTAGCAAAGTCCGTTCATGTTTTAAACACCAAAATCAAGAGCTCGTACAGAGTTGTATTTGTCAAATGCTATCAATACTTTTGGGCTAATTTTAAAGTTAGAGACGTTTGAACTTTATCAGGCGAGATGTCTAGAGGTGTGGTAGCTTAGTGTCACTAGCTTTTTAGGGTTTGGTCACAATTAGGCTATATATATATAGGGCTTTGATGTTGTGTAGGAATATATATATATATATGTAGACAAGATATATATATATATATAT